>JBBPLP010000292.1:0-29641 GCA_038089875.1 Fistulinella prunicolor
CATTATTGTTGATCAAGTGGCATCATGTGCAAAAACGTGTGTCGCTTTTGACTCTAAAGTCTAAAATAACAGGCTTTACGCACATAATTAATATACCGGGGGAACGACATATAAACTGCCAGGGGATCTGAAGTTTCCCGACCCATTCCCGACCTCCCTCCCGTCAACGCTCAGCTTCTTGTTAAATATACCCGTTTCATTCTAATCCGCCATGTCCTCTGATCTTCTGGCATTTATTCAGATGTGTAACTATACATCCGGTACAGTCGTTGATACCTTGAGTTCATTGTCAATCTAATACCAACCTAGTTATCATCGTCACTGCTGTCACATATGATTATCGTAAGTATTGCCTTTCTGCGCGTTGCTATAATGACGTTACAATTTTACTACTACAGTCCTCACGTTTCCGAGAGAGGTATGTCAGTTCGTTCTCACCACATTCCCTGGTTCACCATACACCAAGATAGAGTATATTTGGGTAAGGAATCAACAACCATCAACTAGACACCGTATCCATGACAGTATCGTAGTGCAAGCCCTGGACCTGGATTTCTACAACGTTTTTTATCGTGCGTAATCTTTCAGGGAGCAGTTTATATCATATATTCTGAGTTGAGTATTCCGTAGGTCCGCTATGCCGGCCTTACATGGACGATGTAAGTTCAAGATTTACTGTAATGCATACAAAAGCTAACATGGTTCATCCTCTAGTGGCAGCGGTCTCAGTATGTTCCCAACTATGTTGGGAGCTAGTTTTCCTGATCAAATATTTTCGTAGATGGTTCTATATTCATTCCAGGCCCTCCAACAGTAAGTCCTTCTTTTTTGCTTCGCAAAATTCTCTTGAATCTAAGCCATTCTTCGGTAGCTGTATGCCTCCAAAGTTATACTGTTAACCACTCCACTGATTATCGCCTTCACAGTTGTAAGTATACCAGTTTGCAATCTTCTATAGCGACGAAGTAAGACATGGGTCCTCCGAAGGTTCCGTAATCGGTCTAGCACTTGCTTGGGAGTACCCGATATTTCTCGCTGCCGCCGATTGTGAGTGACCATGCACCCCGATCTCCATTTTTCGGGTCATGCTTACAAATTATAGTGGTGATGGTCCTGCGGGTGTATGCTCTGTGGAATCGATCTAGAATAGTACTTTTTTTTCTTCTGTTCATTTATGCGGCACAGGTCATCGTTTCCTGTGTTTGGACAGGTATCTATTTCAATCCAAACACCCACTTGTTAAGTGCGTCTCGGCCTATATTGCATGTAGCACTCTATTCTCATCCAAGGTCCCTTCATCCAAATCGGCTCTTCTCCAGTTACAGTCACCCACGTTCTCGACGTCTCATTCTGCAATATTTTTTACGTCAACACCCCATCCCTGGCTGTCTTGTATAGAGAAATCCCGCGATTTCTTCTTGGTGTCGCGCTCGTCATCCTCGCTGTTACCTCATCTTTGAAGCAATCGATTTCAATGCACAAAGCGATAAACCAGTGGCAGCTCAATCGATACGTGAAACTATTTGTAAGAGATGGAATACTTTACTTCCTTGTGTATGTCACACTCTCTCGTTTCCCCGCCTACTTTACTAATCACTCCGATGTTTCTTCTGAACGTTTAGGAATGCACTTAATAATATTATTGCTGTGATACAAGTCAGTCTTCCCAGTACAAACAACGCCACTTGGATGTTGTTCCTGGAGTCGTTTGGTTGTATAGCCATGTGCAACGTGATGCCTCGGCTCCTCATCGACGTACGAGAGATGTATAACCGTGACCTCCATTATCGCTGTCAAGAAATTGACGCCGGATTCGGTGCGCAATCGCAGACCCTTCAAACCAGTCAAAACACGGCCATTTCTGATGTCGTATTCGGTGATGATGGCTCCAGCCAGAATGAGACCGTAACTCCGCCCGTGGAGGTGGACACAGACCAACCAGAGTCGATTCGGCTCGAAGTGTAGGGAGGCGGCATACATCAAGTGTGAAGGGAGATGCTTCGGGCTGAACAGTGGGACACGAACAGGTGATGCTTAGCGACTTGACTATGAATGACCGGTTGGATGACTGAGAATTTATCCACGTCTACCACGTACATGATATACCTATGTACACCTCTGAAAGACTATCATTTCAGGAGCCTACACACGCGATCTGGCTGAATCTACACAACCAATGTTGGGGTTCTGGGGATCGCGAAGTGTGACCTTAAAATAATCTGGTCAAAGATGATCTAAGCTATTGGTCCTGCCATTTACCGCGTCCGTCAGGTGTCCCCTCCTAGACTTAAGGTCGTGTGCAGTGTGTACAGTGACAGACAGGGGGGCAGGATGGACATGCAGTTTCGAACTTGCGAAAGCTCTCATCAAAGGGTGTTGCTCACGGGGCAGCTGATGTGCCGGGCACAACCCAATGAATGGTGGGTAGCGTAAATTCGCGAGAAGGCGGGTGAAGACAAGGTTTCGCATAAGAGATGAAACCTATAGGCGTCCCAGATTCCTCTCCAGACCATCCGCCAAGTTGGAATTCGGTGAGCAATAGACTCGCTCTCGTTGAGGAAACGGGTAGGCAATGTGGCTACCAGACTTTGCGGGGGATCAGTCTACCGCCCTCAAGGCCACATATTACTTGTCCATCACGCTGTTTACTTGAGCCAGCTTTGGAGACTGGCTAATGTCATTGAAGAGGACAGGACGAAAGCAGTTCAAACTCCGTCAAATTCGGTGTCACTGAAATCCTGTGACATACTACGAACATGTCCACGATCTGCCTCATAGCTATGGCGGCTCACAAGAGGGCAATATCGTATTGATTTGCGCACCCCCTTTGAACGTTTTGCGAGCATTTGTTTGAACACATTCCATCGCTCGTTACACCCGCTCCTGAGGCAACATCTCCACCTCAACCCCTAGTCGTTCCTTTGAGCGAAAAGGTCACGTCACCAATGATGTCCCAATGTTATATACATACCTCTGTTGAATCTGTTCGGAACTACGGGTAACGTCAGTCATGTCCTGACGGATTTCTTTTGAAAACCGTTTGGTCAGTCTCTGTTTCTTAGTGCAATTCTATTTCTCGTTGCATTTACCCGTCTTCACTTGTTCATCTTCCCAAACAACTCGTCGCCCGCGATTGTACACCTCTTTACCATCACCAATGATTCCTACACCATCGTACGAACATATAACACCCCTCTGCCACTGCCGCAGTTGCTTGTCTCAGCAACCCGTCATTAGTATTAATCATCCAACAACCACCGTTCGACATGTTTGGTCCCAATGCAGGAGGTGTATACCTAGGTGGGTACTAGGTTCCACTCTTCAATCCCGATATGCCACCCGAACAGTTCCGCAGGTTACCCAAAACTCGCGATCTCAACCAAGGCTGCCGTTGGGAACGAACTGTCTACGTATGAGCTCTACGTGTCAGACGGAACGCCCACCGAGGTAGGTCATGTACACATGCTCTTCATTTTCTATATTGAGCATCCAGTAGGTAACGTCCAACTTGAACCAGCTTGATAGCTCTTGCGCAGCCAATTGCCTCTTCATCGAATACCCTACGGTTCCCTGAACCCGCAAGTATCGACCAGATAGACGATACCCCAGTCACGGCACGTTCCTTCTCCTGAGGTTCTAACTCTACCCATAAACACAACTCCCTCGCTTCAGAAGTTGCCCAACACTATTTGCACGACGGATTCACGCTGCATCGCCTCGATTGTCGAGTTCCCCGTGAATGACAGGCGGGATGTAGTGAGGAATAACATTTTCTTCGCCCTCTCATCAATGATTTTTAATAGATAGCCGTGGAAGTTAATGCTTGGGGGAGATTGGACTGGAGGAGCATGTGAGTAAGTCCCAATCATCCACACTCATACCCTGGTAGTCTTCCTAATTTGTACAAACGATGGTATTCAGTATCTTTTAGACCGTTCACTGTTCAGACATTTCTTTTGGTACTATGTTCAATTGAAACATGGTATTCCATCAATGCCGCTTCATCCTGTTCATTCCTCGCATTTGTTGGAAGAGTCCAGTGTAATGGGCGATTTGGATGACCGCCATAAATCCATTCGTGCATGCATGGTGTTCGCTGCCGAATGGTATTTACAACCAATTTGGTTCTCTTGCAACCAAGCAAGGGTACGGATAGTTTCCCTTTCATCTGCGGGGTTATCTGACTCTATGATTGTATCCGTCGGTTCAATCAGATTTTGAGGAAATGCACAGAACTAAAGCACAGCGTTGATGTGATGGGAAGTGGGAGGTATGTGATGTCCCCGAAACGTTCGTCCATGCCACTTTTTCATTGCTTTACCGGTCTGATGCACTCATGGTCTACCACACATTTTTATGGTTCTATATGGTCAGACTGTTCTGTGTCGATGGAAAGCCCAGTGGTGGTTTTGTGTTTCAGCTTCATCGCAACAGCATAACCACATATCCATTACAAAATCTCTGCACACACGCATCATGTCCGGAGTCGATTATTGAATGCTGTGTATGGAGTGATGATATCTCCTAACTCCGTCCTCTAGTGCTTCGGCAGTCTGGCACCGGCCCGTCATCGGCTCACTCTGTGGCATCATATATGCCATTGGCTACCAGATATGATCATAGCCCATGTCACTGCGTATCGTTCCCGTAAAGACGGTGAGCTCTATGGTGCCGATAAGGATACATTGCTCATTATCGTTATCGCCGAACTTTTGGTTACCAGACCCTTGCCGTCATCCTAGGGGTAGGTTGCTCACGTTTTAGTTGAATTTATTGTAAATAATGGGTCAGAGTTGTGCACGGGCCACGTTATAATGTGAATATCCCGTTTGTGCGTACTTTGGACCAAGTCTGGACGCACAACATAAAGACAGTCCTCTCAGCGTCTTTGCTTAATAATTCTGTCTCGAGATTAGTGAATGGTCCAGACGCATTGTCCATCACTACTGGTGCTGGTGCGTTGTACATCGTGCTTTTTCTAAACGAGCCTCAACCCAAATACTTAGCACGGGGGTACAATATATACCCTTTGATAAACGGTTTACGTTATGTACAATCAGTGAGTTTTCAAAAGACAGGATACGAATATTAGCGGAATGAAAAGTTTCTTTCAGCCACTACTCATTCGTGGATCAATCGCTCTTGAACCACACGGAATCGAACCGAAGCTTAGATGGCCCAAACTACTGCATGATGAGAGGCATGTAACATGATATCCCGGAGATATCCCATCAATGCCGCTTTTCACTTTACTGGCCGGTGTATTTCGTTTGTCACGCAGCTTTTATGGTTCTCTTAGCGCAAACTGACTTCCAAGGTGAGACTATCATTGAATTAAACTCTTCATTGTGAATTCCCGCGATGTGGTGTTCACAACGTAATAGTTCTATGCTGTGACACTCCAACAAACACCTCTTGCACAATGCAAAACGTACGTCACTTTTGGTTCTAGAATCTGAATCAGCCTTGTCACGAATAACTGATACACCGGGTGGAAGATATAACTGCAAATGGAACAGGAGCCTCCTAGCCCAGTCACGAACTCCCTCTCTTCGGTTCTCAGCCTCTTCCTCTTGTCAAACATTATTATTTCTTTCCGGCCCGCTATGTCCTCTGAATCCGTTTTTGTGTTTCTCCAGATCAATGATTACGTGTCTGGTACGTTCATTTATACCTTGGGCCCATTGTTAACCTGACACAAATGTCCAGTCATTATGGTCACTGCCTTCGCATACGATTTTAGTGGGCAATTCCTTTCTACTCGCCATTATTCTTAAAATGAAATGACCGTCCTACTACTACAGTACTCGTGTTCCCGAAAGAGGTATGTTTATTTGCTCCGAATAAATCTCTTGATTCACCATACGTCAAGATAGAATATGTGTGGGTAAGGAAGCAATAGTTATCAACCAAACAGTACATCCGTGATAGTATTGCAGCACAGGCGCTGGACCTGGATCTCTACAGCCTTTGTTGTGGTGCGTAAATGTTCAGGGAATGTGCTATCTCAAGTGTGTTACGAATTAACAACTATATAGGTCCGCTATGTCAATCTTACATGGGCGATGTAAGCCTACGATTTGCTATGATGCATATAAGGGCTAACATGAATGCATTATTAGCGTTAGCGGTCTCTGTATGTTCAAAATTACATTGGGGGTTAGTTTACCTGATAGAATACATCCGCAGCTGGTACTACATTCCTTCCTGGCCCTCAAACAGTTAGTTCTTTTATTCTTTATTCGCACATTTACATTGATTATCTTTCTTCCATAGCTGTATGCATTCAAATTCTGACTTCGAACCGCACCGTGACTGATAAAATTTACATAGTTGTAAGCATATCAATTTATTGCCTTCCATAGCGGCAACGTAAGGTGGATATTCTGAAGGCACTATAATGGGTCAAGTAAATTCCTGGGGGTACCCGATATTTCTCGCTGCTGCTGACCGTAAGTGAATATGCACCAAGATTTCTGTTTTTCCCGATCATGCTTACGAATTATAGTGGTCATGATCCTGCGGGTGCATGCAATGTGGAATCGATCCAAGACGATTCTTTACGCCCTGTTGTTCATTCATGTGGTACAGGTTATTGTTTCCTTTGTCTTGACAGGTATCTATAGCAACCCAAACACCCACTACATAAGTATGTCTCGACCTCAAACGCGTATGTCACTGTAATCTTACACAAGGTCTTTTCATCCCGTATGTCAACTTTTCTCCAGTCAAAGTCACCCAAGTCCTCGACGTCTCCTTCTGCAACGAATCATACGTCAATGTGTCATCCTTGGTTTCCCTGTATTTAGAACTCCCGCGATTTCTGCTCAGTGCTGCACTGATTGTCCTCGCCATCGTCTCAACCTTGAAGCAATCAATTTCTATGTACAGAGCGATACACCAGTGGCAGCCTAATCGATACATGGAATTACTTGTGAGAGATGGAATACTTTATTTTCTGGTGTATGTCTCCCATTCTCCCTCTCTCGTTCCCATTCGTCACTACTTCACTCTCCTGCCCAGTGGCTGACCATGTTTATATTTCCTCTAACCCATTAGGAACGCATGCATTAACATCACCGCTGTGATACAAATTAGTATTCCTAGCACAAAGAACGCCACCTGGATGGTCTTCCTGAGGTCGTTTGGCTATATAGCCATGCGCAACATGATGCCTCGGTTCATCATTGGTGTGCGAGAGCTGTATGACCGTGACCAGCATCGTTGCTCGCAGGGAATTGACACCGGATTCGGTGTGGTATGGAAACCTTTTACTGATACCGCATTTCCGGATATTAACTGGGCCGGGGTCGCGCTGTGCAGGTGGATGCGGTCGAATTGGAGGCGACTCGACTCGAAGTGTCGGGAAATGACACACATCAGATACGATAGAGGACTCTTCGAGTTGAAAAGGGGTGGAAGCACCTATGACTTGTACATTGGACGAAGATTTGGGTGACTGATTGGAGTTTACCTATGCATGCCGTCTCTCACGTTCTCATCTCCTTGCAAACATGACCGTATACCCGAGCACGATGTCGTTTCATCGGAGATTAAAAAACTCGTAGAGCAAAAAAATCCATATTTTTTCGGCTTTCCTTTGATTGCGAGAATTACAAGGTACACACGCCTATCGTTCAGACTAACACTCGATAGGTCACTAGCTCAGCGCTCATCCTCAGTTTCTACCCAGTCTTCGTTCAAACCCGATCCACTTTACCCCCGTTCTTCGACCCGAATCCCCTCAAAAGTGTCTGCGTCCTCCTCCACGGCTTGATCCTGACCGGGGTTGGCATCGGCGAATGCGATCGCAGAAACGGTAGCATCGTGACCGGAAATCGGTTGCGATGTCACACCGAATCCGGTATCCATCCCCTGCCGTCGTCCACGGAGGTCACGGTCGTACAGTTCTCGCACACCGATGATGAAACGAGGCATCAGTACAGGTATGGCCACATACGAAAACGACTCCAGGAAGAGCATCCAAGTGCTGCTCGTTGTGTTAGGAAAACTGATTTCGACCAATGTGATCACGTTGGAGAGCGCATTCCTAAACATTCAGAGGGAAAGATTCGAGTGGTCAGTAACATAGCAGACAGGAGAACATGACGGCGACGAATGGGGAATGGGAGAGGGGGAAAGCGAGACATACACCAAGAAATAGAGTGTTCCGTCTCTCACGAGTAATCGCATGTATCGATTTGGCTGCCACTGTTTCGTCGCTTTGTACATCGAAACTGACTGCTTCAAGGTTTGAATGACAGCGAGGATGAAAAGTGCAGCACCAAGAGCAAATCGAGGGATTTCAAGATACAAGAAAAGCTGGGATGGGATGTTGCTGAATGAAGAACTGCAAAGTGAGAAGTCGACAATTTGGATAACCGTGACTGGAGAAAACGATGGCATGGCATGAAAGGTACCCGCGTGAGATTTCCGTTACGCATGCAAGGTCGAGACATACCTGAGAGGTGGGTGTTGGGATTGTTATAAACACCTGTCAAAACAAACGTAACAATAATCTGTGACGCATATATGAACAAGAGGATATAAAGAATTCTCTTGGAACGATTCCACATTGCATATAACCGCAGGATCATAACCACTAAGTTGAAAGTATGGTCGGGAAAAAATCAAATTAAAGAGGTATAAGCACGCACAATCAGCAGCGGCAATAAATATTGCGTACTCCCAGCTGACTACCATAAGTAATATAGTACCTTTGGAATATTCATCCCTTACGTTGATATTGTCGAAAACGGTAAACCAATGAGCTTACAACTATAACCATATATCAGTATAGTTCGTGATCTGAATTTGGACGCATACGTCTACCAGAAACAAAAATTAGCGATAGACAATGAGAAAAGCAAGACAAACTGACTTTTTGAGGGCCAGGGACAAAGGTACTTCCCTCTGCAATATACATATTTGATTGGCGAAATGTGCCCTAATTTAACTTCAACGTACCGAAGCTATTAAGGCTTTGCAAGGGACTTATTGTCAGGTTGTTTAGGAACATTACGGTCACCATAGACTTACATAGCCCAAGAGAGACCAACATAGCGCACCTAAGGAGCCGTCAGTTCAAAATACGTACGATGGTTTGCTCCTGATGTTTTCTACGCACCAGAACAAATACGGTAGAGACCCATGACCACGGTCTGCGCTGTGGGACTATCAATCCATGCCCGGTTGATCTCTGTTTCTTTCTTACCCACACGTAGTCCATCTGGAGCTGATGTCAGCCGAGAAAGAGTGGAGAGCGAAATAACATACCTCTCTCGAAAACGTAAGAACTGCAGTGATAAGATTACAACGGTCATTTCGATCTGATGAGCGCTAGTGATGATGAGCAGAAAACGACTACTCACGATAATCGTATGTCACAGTTGTAACTGTAATAACTGTATCGACTCATACAATTAACAACTGAGTGAATGTATGAACGACTGGTGACTTACGGGATACATAGTCATTCATCTGGATATACTCCAAAATGGGATCTAAACCAGAAGACATGGCAAATGGGCAACGTCTGGCGACACGCAACGGTTGAGAGTTGAGAAGGAGACTGCGGTTGCAGTGAAGGCTTCTGGTCATTATATCTCCCTCTCGGTGTATCAATTGTTTGCCCCATGAACAACAGAAGGCAACACCAGAGCCTCCCTGGCGTAATAGTGGCGTCAGGATCACAGTTGCGCATACTGAACGGAGCGGGATGTCATCAACGGAGTCGTGGGGTTTATTAAGGAACATGGTTGATTACCTTTCAGGAAAGTCAAGAGCGTTGAAGCTGTACTTTCCATCATGTCTCGGTCATCCACTCATCTTGTGTTCCATCCCAATTCACCATCGATGTGACTTCAACTCGAGATCGAGGAATCACATTACAGTGCGCTTATGGGGTGATATCTTCGAATGACCCGCGTCTACATACCTGTATTCTGAGTGAGACATCCATCAGATTCTCACAGATAACGGGAACCAGCAGTGCTTCCCACCTAAGACTGACTTTCCACGGCGATAGGGAGCTCTGAAGCGATACGAGGAATTGCCTTTGCTTCTACCCACGGTGATCGGGACCATAATCACCAGGAACTTGTGTGTCATGGCGTTTAGTGGACCGGATTATTTTACAATGAAGCGATGCCAGTTATCATGCAACGTCGCAAACCTGTGGATGCTGCAGAGGATTCCAAGTCAAGACCCCGCGTACCGGTTGTCTACGTTCTCCAGACTCAAGTCGGCATCACCTTGACCTTCGGATATGGGGATTCGGGAAGTGGGGGACTGTAATCACAATATACATACACCCTCATAATGTTGTGGAGGCAGCAACGGCCGGGACGCCGTAGTATCAAGCATAACGTTCTGAATTCAAGTGTAGTGTATGCTAGAGCCTAACTGTGTGAGTCACTGCAGCGTTGATTTTAACCAAATAATACCAAACTTGGGAAGCGCCGTCTGGCGTCGGCAGAAACCTTGCTTGCCTCAGCGTGATGTTGATGCATGATTGCAGCCAGCGGTTGATTGGCCACGGCAAACACCGGGACTACAGGGGCTGCACATTTCTCACGATTTTTGGGTGCGACAGAAACCTTTAAGTTGTCAAGCAAGGTGATCACAGCGAAAGAGTCCGGGTTGGAGGCCTTCGAGCAGAACAGGAACTCAGAGTCAGCCTAGAATCAGGCCACACGGCATTTGAAACCGTCATCAATCATACTTCTTCAAATTGGGACAAAGTCTGCTGCGAAGTCAGCACGCACAGAGAAGAACCGATACTGATGGTCACCCTAATGAGGAAATGTATTTTGGCATGTTCACCTCACTACCATCGTACTGAGCTGCCGCAGTGCTGTCGATACCAAGGCTGTCAGTTGTCCGACTGATATTACGCAGGCTCCATGATCAAGCACCACGTCAGATATTCCCTCCGTGTCGCAAAGAGCCCGCGAGTACCCTGGCCACCGAATCCTCCGCACTCACGACAGCAACTTTAACATACTATTCAGGTTTTGATTATCTTCTACTAAATATACATTAACTCTCCCATCTTCAGGTATACAGAGCACATTGCTGCGGAACTCGACGCAGCTGCTTCTCTCCTTGCCAATTATCTCAAAGACGTTGGTATTCTCCTTAGTCGTGCTTTGCGCGATGCAACTTGACTTACTATCAATCTGTTGGGTGAACAACTCAACTATGTTGTGACAGAGATATCCCTATTCCATGTGGGCTAATGTTTGTCCGTTTCCGTTTCCTTTGCAATTCGAGGCCTCATCTATTCGCTGCCAGGCGCCCCATTCATCTCTCCGAACAACTCGGCGCTTCCGACTGATCACCTTACAGCTTCATTAGATTTCGGTTTTTATTCAGTGCAGCCAACGCGGATTCAAAAAGTTTCTCAGAAGGTTCTTACTCTATTTTTCTCTTGGCCCGAGTTGTGGTTTATGAAAGATTCTTTCAGCATATCGGCCCAGGCGGAAACAGGTTACCTATCTCTTCGAACACCCTGTTATCTCCAGATGCGTGCGTTCGCACTTGACAAATCCTTCCAAATCCTTCATGAACAAATCCTTCATGAACTTGGTAATGTAAATCGTCTATTGTCTCTGCTGTGCCAAGGTCAACACAGATACTGCAGACCGATTGCATCGGTGAAGAAGCGAAAACGATTGACGCTATCCTCCGGTGTGCTGGACAAGTTTGGGACGAACAAACGTGTGGCGTCGCTCAAGGAAGACTTCCTCACAGTGCACTTGGGTCTCGCTGAGTATCACGAAATCTCAAACCGAATGACGGTGATTATCCACGTATGTACTCATCCTACGTCTGTCTTTCCTCACTCCATCTTGTACATCTAGAGTCTAAACGCCTGGCCGGTCAACTTCAACATAAGCATCTGCAAGTACATATTGTCTTATCGCATGGTACCATGCGTCTATTATGCATGTTGCTTACTCCGTGATGCAGGTTCGAAACGCACATTGGCGCCGTGGTGAATTTAACTGCACTTTGTCTCCTCGTCCCCACGCGCCCAGCCCGCCAAGTTTTTTCTCCTCGCAGTGGCAAATTGCACGGGCCGAAATTGGTACCTGAAGCAGTGATAGATGACTCGGCGGTCGCACAAGAGATGGGATAGTGTCTTTCTATCACCCTGGTGGAACCCGCACCTGTCCGACACTGGCTGTGTTGCTTTACTTCTAGGTGATTCATTTCAAGTACGCCATCAAAGTGGGTCGCGGAAAAACTCTATCAAATCGCGCACCACGCCAATGCACATGACGGCCATATGCTCGTGGTTCACACTTCAAGGAGATACAACGGCATCATTCTGCCTCATCGATATCGGTTGGCGACGTGACCAATAGGATCTAGAACGAGCATGAGGGATCTTCACGGTCAGTCCTTTGGTCTCTCCGGTTCTCCTTGCTCTAACGAGGTGTGGGCGCCAAATAGTGTGAAGACGCCACTGGTATCCCTTCCAAATTCGACAAACAGGTTTCGCGGTTCCGCAGACTCGCACCCAATAGTATGATCGAGCTCGTTGGACTCTCGATACACTCCTCTACCATATCGGAAACCGACCGTTGGGCGGAGGTGGAATGACGAGTTGGACGGAAGCGAAGGGGAAGTAGGCACCTATTCCCAGGTTCTTTCTCCCTCTCATATACGTTGACTTTCACATTTCTTCGACTATAACCTCCGCATCGATGACGACATGTGTGTAATTCATTGTTGCGGACTTCTGTATTCTGAACAACCTATACCAGATTGCAACACTTTACTTGATGTATCGCCATCTTCCGGAGGAGCAGGTGGTTCAGGAAGCAACTTAGATGCTCATCTACACCCTCCCCATGCATACGCGTGTCAACGCTATATGGGCTGTATACCTAATCCAAATGTCTCGAAGGAAAGAACATGGAACTAAGTATCTCCTCCACCCTCACCCCGCCTTTACAAAGTTGATTCAGGAACTGTACAGAGAAGAGCGGAAACAATATATCCCCGATGGGCCACGCCAGGGATCCCTAAGCGACAGGTCTCCTTATCTGTACGTTCAGGAAACATGTCACAAGTGTTCGTTACGAAACCACGCTTCATTCATCTCCGCCGTGTGGGTGACGTGCGTGGGACCAGAAAAGGGACGGGAGAGGGGTCGCTCGTTTTCCAGGAAGTCCAGCTCGAGGCTCTCAAAGCATGCTAGGAGACAACAAGGGGAAAGTACTATGGTATAGGCGCAGATGTTCAGAGGTAGAATGCTTTCAGGGCGTTAATCTGATTATGACGTTGGTAGGAACGGCGGTGGATCTCTGCACCTCCCATATTAAGGGGTAGTGATTTCGGTGGGAAGGCACTATCGATTCTCGTCATCCATCATTTGTCCATTGGAAGGCCATTCCATCAAATGTATGTAGCAGAGCGGCGCTTTATTACCCCCGAATTAATCTATAAAATAACAATTTGCGTACTAGCGTACTAAGGCTGCAATACTTCAGGCGGATTGATGCCAGCACAGGTATGGAAGGCACATTTTAACCTGAAATTTGGTGCCTTGAAACTGATGAATGACTCGGGGTGTTATCAGTCTACGCGGTGGGTGTGCTTCTTGCAATGTTCACCGACCGGATGAATACTTCTCGACAAAGTTTGAAGTTTCTGATATGATCATGATCCGGAATGAAGCCCACGATTCAACCTTTGTGCCACAGTGCACATCACAAATATGCGCAATATTATAGCAGGCAAACGTGATTATTACTAGCATCATGATGCAAACGAAAACTTTTTTGCAGTTGCGGCGTTGTCTTCCATCACCACCATGATGCATCCATGTCCTTTATTGCGTAAACTATCGATCTCCAGATGAAGGGGCGTACGTTACTCTCCCCATTAAGTTGACCCTGACGGAAGTACTTGATACACCGGTCAGAAAATATAACTGCAAGAGAACCATAAACTTGCTGATCGCTGGTCGCCTCCTCGAGTCCCTCGTCTTCACGTGTTGTCGAAGATTACCATTTTCCTCCTGCACAGAGATGTCCTCTGGATTACAGTCCGCTCTGCAATCTCTCCAGTTGAATAACTATATCACCCGTACGTATGGTTGCTCATACCTGTTGTCAGTTACCTTACGAACCGATGCAGTCGCTATTGCCACTGCAGTTTCATATGACTATGGTGAGATATCACCATCCTATCATTCTCAGAGAGAATTTACCTTTTTGATCTTACTTTCATAGTGCTCACCTTTTCGAGTGAAGTATGATCGATCTCGCTTTCCACCTCTTTCTGGCTGACCACATTTATAGATAGACTACGTTTGGGTAGGAAATCATCAATCATCAGCCAATTACAAGCTAATTCCATCGCAGCGCAGGCCCTGGTCCTGGGTATCCACATTGTTTGTTATCGTGCGTAAATGACCTTGGGGAACACCTGGTCACAGGCATTCCGAATTAACAGTTACGTAGCTCCGTTATGTCGGTCTTCCTACCATCATGTAGGTAAATGCCATCATTCACTCCAAATCACATACTAACGACCATTGCGTGTTCAAGCCTCGATGCCTTCGGTGTGTTCAGAAATAAATAAATCATCGATTCAACCGACTGATTACTCTCGAAGATGGTAGCACCTTCATTCCTGGTCCTCCGATAGTAAGTTTTTCTTCATTTCCAAGTCGGCTATCATTTAAAGTTGTCTTCTGGTAGACGTGCGTATCAAAATCATGCTGTCGACTGTATTGGTAATGTTTCTATAGTTGTAAGCACCTTGATTTACTGCCTTTTACACCATAACTGTGGTGTATGGATATTCTGAAGGCACCGTAATATTTCTGATAACGACCTGGGGGTACGAAATATTTCTTATTGCTGCCGATGGTGAGTTACTGTAACACTAAATATTTATATTTTCGCTCATCGTGCTCTCAAAATATAGTGGTTATGATCCTACGAGTGTATGCAATGTGGAGTCGATCAAAAATGATCCTATATCCCCTCCTGTTCATATGTGTGGCACAAGCTCTCGTTTCCCTTGTTTTGGTGGGCGTTTACAACAGTCCCGGCACGTATCTTTCAGGTATGTCTCGTTCTGCATTTCCCAGTATGTTATTGTAATCTCACGCTGCCTGATGGGCGTCTCATCCCATATTACCCTTTCTCCAGTCATAGTCGTGCCAGTTCTCGACCTCTCGTTTTGTGCTGATACATTCAGCAATATACCTCCCTTGCTAAACTTGTATGTTGAGCTACCGCGATTTATTCTCGGTGCTGCACTTCTCGTGCTTGCTGTCGTTCGAACCTTGATGCTGTCGGTTTCGATGTACAAGGCGACGAAGGAATGGCAGCCTAACCGATACATGCAACTACTCGTGAGAGATGGAATTCTTTATTTTTCCGTGTACGTCTACCTTTGCCTTGCTCGTGTTCTATTCATCGTCATCACATTCTCCCGCACGCACCGCAATCATTCAAATATTGATATTAATTTCCTTCGAAATTTAGGAATGTACTCGTCAATATCACCGCTATGGTAGAAACAAGCCTTACTAGTGTAGAAACAAGCACTCCGATGGAGTTTCTGAGCGCGTTTAGTTTTATAGTCATGTTCGCCATGATGCCTCGGTTCATCATCAGCGTACGAGAGCTGTATGACCGAGACCTGCGTGGTCGCCTGCAAGGAGTGGACACAGGGTTCGGCGCGGTGTCACGAACCGTGTCCAGTCAACTGGAGACTGTTTCTATGATGGCATTCGCAGGTGGCACTCCTGGCGGGAGTCGAACGATAGGGGGGGACATAGACGAGTCGGAGGCCATTCAGCTCGACACACTGGATGATGGCACACGAGCCTAATTAGTTGGGGGATATAAGCAGATGGTGGGGGGTCAAGTTAATGGATGACTGGGACATCTGATTTACCTCTGCACGTGCTTCGTCTCTTACATTTCGATATATTCAGCACAGCGCGGCACAACGTATACGCTGTCTTGTAGCGTCCTCCATGCGTTTGCGATTTGGTTCTGCTCTGGAAGCCAGAAGTCGTTCGACGATATAATTAAAGGCTACATCACGAGGACATAAGCTGTCTTACATCGGCATACCTAAGCGCTCATTGAGCAGATAAAAAAGTCCAATCAGAGTCCTTGTTAAGCCCTCGCGTAGGCTGTGAAAGAGTCGCCAAGCGAAAACGTTTCCCCTCAGAGTTGCTGATGCTACATGGCACCGATCCCTAAGTTCATGCACCCGGACTGCCTGCCAGGGCAGGGTTCATTCGTGGAATACCGAGGGTCGACTTTGAGCACAGGGTCTCAACGAACCTAGCGTATGTAGTTGAAACGTTTTGATAACATATAAATTTACCTGAGTGCGGTTGCCATAGTAATTGGCGTTCCCTCGGTTTGAGCTCACGCCGAGGACAAGAAATATGGCAAGGTAAGGCATTTTTATTGGGGCGGGAGTGCTATATCATTGACTCGTAACCCAAGGCGAGCTGCAACCCAGACGAAGAAGATTTTTCTGGGGACACAGAGTAGTGCCTTTCCCGTAAGATAATGTGCTCCACTTATCATTGGGCCATTCGATGATGCTGGCAAGTCCAACACGATCTTTCTTTATCGCCTTCTGTAATTATCCCAGTGGTAGACACCGGAGAGCATTTCGGAGTCTGGATCGGATGAGACGCAGCTCCTTGGCTCCGACTCGGATCGAAGGAGCCTGAAAATTAAAATTTCGATATGATTCAAGTTGCAAGGGTGATTCTCTGTCCATATGGATGGGGCCCGTGCAGTAGGAGCGGATATACGGCAAGCCCGATGATCGTGAAAGGAATTTCCAAAAATCTATGCGGGTCGTTTAGTCATTGAACCGTAATATCATTCGGCGCCTAGCGGGCGCCGATGGGCCCGTCACGTGCCCCTGGTGTGTTTTGGTCCGACGTTTTCTTGACAACCCTCCAGGCCACACCTTTGATATACAGGCCACGCCTGCAAAAATAAGCATCGGGGAATATATGATGACGTACATTCGCCTGAGCTAGAAATGGCGCAATTGGTGTATGCTTTTCTTTGCTTACAGTGGCAACAACGGCAGTCCGTCAAGGCAGTGTAAGGTGACACACAGAGATCATCAACGAGTAAAGGACAGTGGGTGGCTCTGTTTTCGTACGCAGCTACTAATGATGGGTAATGTTTTTAATCCCCAAATTTTTGTTTAAAACTCTAGTATTGAATTGGACAAAATGAGCCATGAGCGAATTCAGCATCTTTCTCAGCTAAACGTCGGTAAAGCGAATGTCACTATCAGCCTTGGTAACGAGTGGACGCAACACTTTGAGTGAATCCAAATCATTTACAGAGTTCACGAGTTGGCAAGCCAGAAGTCGAATCAAAGGGTATTTGTCAGTTGGTAACTTCACGGGTCCGACAGGAATATATACTCCTCATCATGGTTGTCCTAAG
This sequence comes from Fistulinella prunicolor, assembly GCA_038089875.1. Taxonomy (NCBI): domain Eukaryota; kingdom Fungi; phylum Basidiomycota; class Agaricomycetes; order Boletales; family Boletaceae; genus Fistulinella; species Fistulinella prunicolor. The sequence continues at coordinate 17,466 of JBBPLP010000292.1, forward strand.
TAATGACCGAGCAGAATGGCTGGATGATGCTGCGCTCTGGACTGCCCTGTGCCGCTGTGAGCATCGCCCGGTGGCAGGTACGGCTGTGTCATCGCCCCATTCCTCTGGCTCGCCTTTATTCTCTGAGGTGAGTTACCTCTCTTCAATATCATGTACTGGTGTGCTGGATAGCTTCTTCTGCAGGTTACGCGGAACCCTCTCGCTTTTAGACTCTCCAGGCACGCATGTTAGGTTTGACATCACAGCTCGCTCATCTATTCCACTCCTTCATGAACCATGCTCGGGGGCTCGTCGTTGCTGCACGTGTTTATATGGTGACACGGATGGCTCTGATAGATTGTATGACGTGTCCTTACATTGCTCGGTCTGACGGCTTTGGTGTGACTTGGTGTGAATTACTACTAACATCATTTGTTCACTGATTCCAACACTCCCCCGATGCCCTCCACAGCCCTTAATATCTACCTTTATGCCATCCGGCTCGTTCGTCCATCAGGTGCGGCTACTGCCCGCTCGTGCCCGGTACCTATATCTCAACGCTATACATATCAGCGCCATACTCGACACATCCATCCCGACCCTCAGCTCTCAACCTCGTTTCTTTGTGTTTCACGCATCGTCGGGCTACTCTGAGTGTGCCTAGATGATGTGTGCAGGAGTAGTCTTTGACCATGCAAGGTGAGCGGCACGTGCCTCTTGTTCCCTCTCCGTTACCATCTTGTCAAATCCATGCACTCATCCGTTCCAGTCCTCGTGATACTCACCCACCACTCCCTAGCCATGATCACAGTTTTTAGTACCTCTCGGGCTGGCCTCCTGGCGTCACAGAGGCACTAGCGCTTCCCATAACCGGCAGGGGAGTCACCTAATCACGACATTTCTAGATACAGTAAGGGTGGACTCTTGATTTCAAACCTTCGAATTATTCATTCCTCTCAATACATGCAACTCAGGCGGGCATGGAGATGTGGAAGGAGTGTTTTTGATCTGCGCCGCTGCCTTGAAATAGGCAAATGTTAAAAATGCGATGGGATTGCTTGGCCAAGGAAACAGCTTTCTCGAAACAGAAGTTCCTGGTATGGTCATAATTCATGGTCTATCGAAAATATAAATATTGTAACCAAAATTGATGGCTGCATTCAAATGACAACCATCCCGTGCTACCTTTCATCATCGTGATGCGCCCATGTTAAAATAGCTTCCATCGATGACTAATCTTATAAACCAATGTAATTGTTCTTATTTTAATTATAGAGGCATGATCGATATCGCTCTCCACGGCTTGTTGGTTGATCATATTTATAGCTCGTGAGAGATAGAATTCCATATTTGTCGCGTATGTCTCCAGGCCTCAGTATGGAAGTTCTATTCGTCACCATCACATTACCCCGCCCGCGTTGGTATTCACTCGGGTGCTGATATTTACTCTCCAAAATATTAGGGATGTGCTTATCGGTATTGCCGCGCGCTGTGATGGAAAGTCACCTTGATGATGTAAAAACCGGCACTCTCATACTATTTTTAAACGCATTAGTTTGACAGTTATGTTCATCATGATGCCTCGGCTCACCATTGTTTGAACGCATTTAGTTTGGCAGCTATGTTCATCATGATGCCTCGGCTCATCATTGGTGTGAGAGAGCTGTATGACCGTAACCTCGTCGTCACTTGCAGGGGACAGGTACGAGATTTGATGTCGTCGTCGCAAGCAAATGTTGGGCCAGGCGGATTTAAGTCGGATCATGCACGAGGGTTCGGTGGATGAATTGGAGGCCATTGAATTCAAAGCACTGGGTCATGACACGCGCCAGGTTTGAGCGAGGTCTTTGGGCTAAAACTGGGAACGAGAACTAGCTCAATTGGTCGGGGAGCATGAGAGAGTTGTCAGGATCACTAGAACCTGTGGCGCGCGGACAACCTAAGGGCCAAGCACGGGGAGAGGGTGTCGAGTTAAAGGTGACTGGAATACCTGACCTACCTGTGTATGTACTTCGTCTCTTTATTTCGATGTGCCTTGTATTCCACATCACACGATACACTCAAGTAGATTCTATAAACCTTCTCAATAAAGCCTTTTTTCGTTCCCGTGCGAATTAATTTTGCAGTGATAGCCAGGTGGTGTTCATAGGACACAACCGCCAGTGAAGGTTACCATCACGAAGGACGTAGACAGTAGGTGAATATATCTCACGATCGGATCCATGTCGCGTGGGCGGGCATTCGAGTTGGTCATACCCAGCACTACTAATCTATACTATGTCTATGCATTAAGACAAGGCCCGGGTGGACATTCGTCTATGATGTCTCACTGACGAACCCGGCAAAGTTGCAACGTTTTGGTAACATGCAAATTGGTTGAGAACCTTATGCGAGCTACAGAACCCTTAGCCGTGTGTCCACACGGCGACCGTACGTTCGGAACTGTGAACACAGTCGCCACATGGCGCATAGCATTCTTTCCGCGCAAGACAGAGTCTGACAGACCAAGGAACGCATGCATCTTCCTACTCCTGCTGCGGCAAGGTAAGGCGCTCAATTTACTATTGGGCAATTCCATCTTCTACCATGCATGTCCGGCACAATTTGATTATTACCGTCCGCGATTCTCGTGGGTAGGTTGCCGACACCAAGTGGTCTGGAGCCTGGACCGGATGTGTGCAATTTCCCGAATGGGGGAAATTAAAACCTTGATGATCACGATGGGGATTTTATTGACTATTGAGTCAATAGCACGATGGGAACGGATATGCGGAAAATCCAACAGTCGTGGACGGAATTAGAATATGGTCGTTTGGTCGTTGGGCAATGGGCGACGTCACGTGTCCTTATGTTGTTGTTGATATTGATCCATCTAATGTCTCAGAGTGATGCCGCACCGGGTTCAGATGCGTTTTCTTGACAACGCCCCCGGCCTCAGTTTTGATGTAGTATCTGCGGAACGTCTGATCCACGCCTCGCCTGTAAAAAGAACACCGGGTTTTCGCTGCTGAATGATGGTACGCATTCGCCTGAAATGGAGATAGTAGCGGCATCAGGTTTTGGAGTCTGTCATTTGGATGACACGAGTTGTCATTTTAGTCGAACGCAGCCTAAAGCTCTGTTGAGTTGGGAAAGAAAAGCAATGAGCGAATTAAAAATCTTCCTCAGCTAAGCGCCGGTGAAGTTGACATATCAATTTATGGCACGGATGTATTTGAACAACTACGAACAACTTACGAAATTCGGGAATCAAGTCAAAGGTGATTGTCCTAAGTAGCAAGCGAGCAGATGGCTGGATGATGTTGGGAACCATCAAGCAGCAGCTGACGGCATTCCGCGATCTGTCGGGTTGCAGTGTAAACAGTCAGAAAAAGAAAGGTGAATTTGATCATTGAGCGCTTGCCAAACACTGGCCGACCGCACTGCCAAGTTGTCGATTCGTCCGGGAGGGAGATCGTCCAGCAGGAGAGTTAATCCATGGGAGTTAGTCAAAGTGTTGGATAACCTCTTCCACGCGAACGATTAGAAAGCGGACAAGTCGACAAGTGCAGTTTCGTCTGGTCGGCGGAGGAGGTGTTGTCTGAGCAGTGGAAATTATGTTCAAACAAATGTTTGCGATATGTTCGGAAATACTTCAAGACGCCGTGCGACGGAGTCGCCTTCTACATCTTGCCTGCCATAGCTATCACAGAGCGCAGCCAAGCGATTGCAGTGCTGAGTTTGACGGAGTTTGAACTGCTTTCACAACTGATCGTCGCCACCAGACAAAGGCACAAACCATCCATACTAGGTCCCAACAGGAGCGTATGTCCCTCAATATGGTTGTCCTAGCTAATAATCAGAATGTCAAAAGAAGTTTGACTGGTAAGGGGATGCAGGCGTCAAGGATGGCGACAAGTACAGCATGCAGCGGAAATGAACGTTGAACTATGACCGAAACGTTGCATGGAACCCACGGACACCACGCACGGGATCACACTGATTTATTTCTATGTCCGCCGACGAAGACGCCATTTCATCACCCCACATCCATCCTGTGTGATTGCCACTCTATACTATTTCTTCTTTCAAACGAGAACGTGCAGAACGTATAATAGCGGCCTCCAGCTCAAACTGCATGCAACCTTCCGGTCCTTCACTCCCATCGCTTCTGTGAAGCTATACCTTGTCGATTCCCTAGTACACGTCATGTCCTCCAGCCTACAGTCCGCCACGGAGCTTCTCTTGTTGAATAATTATACTTCCCGTACGCTCGCTTATACTTTTCGTCAATGATTAATCTGACAGACAGAGTCAGTTGTCCTTCTCACTGCTGTCCTATACGATTATCGTGAGTGATGCTATTGTGCATCGAGCTTGAAATAACCATTGCAACTCGATCACCGCAGTCCTCATCTTTTCAAGAGAGGTATGTTCTCTCATTCTCCATATCCTCTTACTTATCGACTAATGGTTTCTGAAGATAGATTACATTTGGGTAAGAAAGCCCCGATTATCAAGCGGAAATCAAGTCCCTGACAATAATACTAAAGCTCAAACGGTGGACAAGTGTCTCTACGATGTATGTTCTGGTACGTATAAACTCTCCAAGGATATTTTACTTCCTGTGCTCTGAGTTGAAAGTTCCGCAGGTGCGCTACGTCGGACTTTGTTGGGCTATGTAGGTCTATGGGGGTTGTAATGTTCGTCAAATTGTACAGCTGACACAATGAATCCATGCTCAAGTCTTAATGGCCTCGGTATGTTCATAGATAACTCGGAGGTTGACCGAGCTGATTAGATATGAACACAGTCAGTAGTACATTCATTCCTGGCCCCCTGATAGTGAGCCTTTTTTTTCTTTAATTCTTGTCGGTCGATAATGCCTCTGGTAGACGTACGCATCAAAAGTCTGGTCGCAAATTATGCCACTAACAGCTCCGTAGGTGTAAGTATATCAACTCACTGCCCTTCGCACTATCAGTATAAGAATTGGGCATTTTGAAGGCACCGTAATGCGTCTCGTAGCCGCTTGGGAGTTTCCAATATTCTTTAATGCCGCTGATTGTAAGTTATTGTAACCGCTCATTCCATTTACCAACCACAATTTCACCTACAGTTGTCATGATCCTACGCGTGTATGCAATGTGGAACCGATCGAAATGGGTCCTCTACGTCCTCCTGTGCATTTTTGTGCCACAGGTTATCATTTCCTTTATTTTCGTGGGCATCTACGACAGTCCCAATACACACCTCTCAGGTATGTGTTTCGAGCAGCGCTGCATGCATAACTCCAACCTCACGCATGTGACCATTCATTTCCTGGCTCCCAGTCTCAGTCCAGCGAATTTCTCATTTCACTTATTGCCGTGACGAATGGTACAACTTGCCACGCCTGTCCAATTTGTACGATGAAATCCCACGATTTATTCTCGGTGGTGTACTTTTGGTCCTCGCCCTCATCCAAACTGTAAAGCAGTCAGTTTCGATGTACAAAGTGACCAGGCAGTGGCAACTCAACCGGTGCATGGAACTACTCGTGAAAGACGGCATTATTTATTTCTTCGTGTAAGCCCCATTTTTCTCATTTCTATTGGCGATCCCATTTCTCCTGTCCATATTCATCTCTCGAGCGCTGGCACGAACACTAACCGCTATCGCGTTTGCTCCTGAACGTTTAGGAATGCAGTGTTCAATATCGCCTATGCATGTCAATCCGGATTTACGATTTCAACAAACAGCACTTTCATGATCCTACTCAACTTGTTTTGTAATATCACCATATGCTTCATGATGCCTCGGTTCATCATCAGTGTCCGAGAGCTGTCCGACCCCAGCAGGCAGGGGCCCGACGTCGGATTTGGTGCAAGTTCTACGAGGGAAACAACATCTATTTCTACAGTTGTATTTGCGCACGACCCCACGAGGGAGGCTCAGACCTCGGAGGACTGGGAGGATAGATCGAAGGCGATTCGACTCGAAGTCCTCAGAAGTAATACGTATCGAGTTTGAATGTAGGGTCTTGGGTTGCAGAAACCGTGGATCGGCGACAGCACCCCGGGAATATATTCATAGGGTGGTTCTTTGGATGGAGACTCGATTACCCATGTATACCTTGTCGTGTGCTCCGTGTATTACTTACTCGATATAACTTGTAAAGCATCTTAATGGAAGACCTTCGTTACCACGGGTATCTAGGGAGAATTGATGGCACAGGAAGTTGGCACAAAGGGTGAGATGAAAGCCTTCGACGAGACAGGGCGGATTAAACGGCTGTAGGTCAGAAACTGGACGATACGATCATAGAGATATGGGCGAGCACCACTACCAAGCAACCGCTAGGTCGTGGAGGTAAGAGCTCAGGGATTCAAATTTTTACTTGCTCCCATCACGTACGGCCGACAATCGCGGTAAGTATTCGGAATTTCGGATTGCATCTCGTTATTATTTGCCCAACCCATCGGAATATGAGATGGGCGCGAGATCCTGATACTTCTCCGCGGGCAAGATAAAGATTGTACCGAGGCGTTGAAGTATCCCGGATATGGGGAATCATTAATCATTCATGGGTGTCCGACTCGTACTGCATCTTAGTTACCTGCTAACACCCTCGAAGTTGGGTCGCCGCCCGGGCCTTTAAGGCTGGGCGACACCGTACCACTGCAGAGGGCGCCTGATGCGGAAAGATGAGACAGCATTTTGGGGGTGGAAGGGGTGAACTGAACGTATCAGAACGTGTAGGCAATTCCGAAGTTCAGCGCTCAGCTCGCAAGGGAGAGTGGTCGTTCACAACTCCAGTTCAAGTGCATTGTTATGTTCGACAACGCACGCACCGACACAATGTTTCACATTTCAATTTCTGATGTAGCCTAGCAACGCGATCAACATAACAAAGGCCTGGTCGTCCGTTCGTCATAGCGGAATCGAATTCTTTCTACATATGCGGTTGATTGAGGGGAGTGTTTTGGTATATTTTGATCAAAGTATGTACCAGTTTCGGTGCGTTGCGTTTATTTTCTTTCCATGTGGGTACCGCTGATAAAGGACGAAGACATCCGAGTTTTTCTATGCTTGAGTCCGATCTAATGAGGGAAACTGGATCGACTGCAAGTATTTGCTCATAATGTCATTGTTGTACGTGGTCAAATGTTTCCTTTTGGGCTGCAGGAGTTTTCATTTCTGACCCCGATGGGGGGCGTTCACGGTGTGTATTCGCTCTGTCGCGAGTACAATAGTTCGTTTGCTCAAGTATTGATGATAGTACATCAAGGTGGTGTCGTCAATGAAAACACAGCTATTCTGTTGGTCGGTCAAGTCTTGAAATCCATGAATTGCACCGGATCGATATCTGTGCTCCCTCCGTCTAATTCCACTTTTGCATGGTGTTTCGGGACACCAGCGTTTGTGTCATGTTCGGAGATAGGTTGTACATACAGAGACAATCCAGTTATTTCGAGGGGGAAAGGGACAGGGGCCGTGGCGATGCAGCACCCGCTCTAACGGTGGGCGAAACATGTTCATTCCATCCTTTAGTTCAGAGTTCAGTCAAAATTTCAGGAACTGTGCGGCACTGAAATAGTGCGTCATGAGTCATACAACCTGCATATGATATTCCCGCAAACATCCATTATTTATTTCGCTTTATACTACTGACCTTTTGGCTGAGTGAATCCTCGATGGGACTCCGCGACTGTTGTTCCATTTCGTCAGGAAATCCAATGGTAATTCTGTGTCCCGCATTGTTCAGGGTGGCTCGGCCCTCGATATACCTCAGAAGAATGTTCTATGCACTATGGCGTGCCACAACCGCCCAATCGAAAGAAACCAATGTAACTTTTCTCGGAGGGGGTTACTGCTCCAGGGTCGCATCAAGGTACCCCGTCCAAAAGGCGCAGGTGGGCAGGACATCGGATTTACAGAGGAAGGAGAGCCGGACGTGTTGATAACGGAAGACAGACTTTGGCATTATCTGTGATTAGTCTTTGAAATTTGAGATGTCGGCGTGTTCCGGACCCGATCCCCGTCCACGACTCATCAACTAAGAGAATATTTCTGACCCAGTTCCAACCCTGACTCCACTGCTAGAGGTGACGGAGTGTGTCCAAGGATGTTAAGGTCGTCCTCAAAGTGGAAGGTGTAATGTGCAAGGCACGAGTGTTCAAACAAGCCAGTTATCTCGCTCATTGGCAAATATTGTGGAGATATGCGATAAAGCGGAGGCACTCCTGTGTACTCAGCACTCAGCGCTGATTTCTGACATCTATGTGTCAAATCCTTGGTTACCACACCAATAACCTGCCAAATTGACGTGTAGGTCGTGAAACACTCGAGAGTACCATACTTACCAGGCGAAAGGGGTGGACCATAAGTTAAAAGCACCATGAACTTGTGTTGAAATTCCACACAGATCGACGGATCCAAGTGAGCAACCAACCTTGCCACAGTAAGCGGTTGCCTCGGACGGATATCGGAGCGTGGAAAACAAAGACTCCGACCTACTGATCCGTAGTACATAGCGTCTTTGATGGATGAATTACATACCATATGGTATAGATTTAACGTCAATCTTGGTGATGCGAACTACTGTTCTGCTGCCACTCGATCAAGGCTTTGTGCTGGTACCGAGAGGTGAGAAACCATGATTATCATATGCTCAACAAACTCCGAACTTCTACTACTAGTATTCCGCTGCGTTTTCCCACCGAGTTTATATATATATCTTGTGCACCAATGAAGACTCGCTTGCATTGCCTCCCGTTTCTCGCGGTCTCCATCCAATACTTATTCTCTAATCACCGAGTGAGCCGCACGTCATGTCTTCCCTCAAATGAACGTGGAAGCGATCAGTTAACACCGTGACGCCACCGACATGTTGGGGATATAAGTAATGGGACTCCATGCTAGTCCACTGGGTAACCAAGCCATTTCCCTTTGCTCTTCGTTGAACAACCAGTCATTTCAATCTAGGCTCATCATGTCCTCAGACTTGCAATCTGTCTTGGAGCTCGTCCAGATGAATGATTATGTGTCCCGTACGGTCGTCGTTCATAACTTCAGTTAACAATTAATCTCATAGACTGGCGTAGTCATCATTATCACTGCTGTCGTGTATGATTATAGTAGGTGACGTTTTCAGGCATACCCTCCTAATATTAAGGGATTTCATTACTACAGTCCTAACCTTTTCGAGAGAGGTGCGTGCTGTCGCTCTCCGCATTATTTGATTGTTCATAATATTTACAGATAGACTATATTTGGGTGAGGTTAAGAATTATCAGGTAAACGTTAGGTCCCTGACGGCCCAACAGCGCCGACGCTGGTCCTGGGTTTCTACAATATTCGTTTTAGTACGTTGACGATACACCATTGCACACGTTCTGAACTAACAGTTTCTTAGGTCCGCTATGGTGGAATTTTATGGATTATGTAGGTCTATGGTCGCTATGATGCGTGTCAAATTACACGGCTAACGACGAATCCGCATGCAAGCATCGACTGCCTCGGTATGTTTATAATTTAAAGGCTTCCAGGCTTGAATAAGTTGAGCTAACCAGATACCTTCCTAGTTGGAAGTACCTTTGTTCCTGGCCCTCTTACAGTAAGTTCTTGTGTTCTTCATTTGACCTTCTCTGTCGTTATTGATCATCTTTTGGTAGGTGTATGGGCTTAAATTCTGGTTGAAAATTGTATTCACAATCTCGATAGGTGTAAGCTCCTCCATTTACTGCACTCTGCGGTATCGATGTGAAACATGGATATTCTGAAGGCAGTACGCTCATTCTGGTCTCGGGCTGGTTGTTCGCAGTATTCCTCAACGCTGCTGATCGTGAGTTGTTTGATACTTTACCTTTTGAATCCATTTTGAGACTATGATCCCAATTACAGTCGTGATGATCTTGCGGGTGTATGCAATGTGGAGTCAATCGAAAAGTGTCCTTTGGATCCTCCTGCTCATTTATGTACCACAAGTCATTTTTTCAGTTGTTTTCGCAGCTATCTATAGCGTCCCAAATGCATCACTTCAAGGTATGTTCCCGAGCTGAACCGGATTCGCTACCGTGGTCCCATCCCTCATTGCCTGTTACTCTTCCTATAAGTCGCAATCGTCCAAATTGCCGATTTTTCCTTTTGCAATGCCTCCTGGAGCAACATCCCATCCTTGATGAACACGTATTACAACATCCCGCGATTTTTATTCGGTGCTGCGCTTTTGATGTTGGCTGTTTTCCAAACTGTGAAGCAGTCGATCGAAATGTACAGAGCGACGAAGCAGTGGCAGCCTAACCGGTACATGAGACAACTCGTGAAAGACGGGATTCTTTATTTTATTGTGTAAGACTTAGCTTCCTTTCTCCGCCCATTCGAGTAACTTACTGAAACCATCTACTCGGTTGTCTTGCCAATGAACACGCAGGAACGTCCTCTTCAGCATCACCTGCTTGTTGCAGAGCGGGATCACGGGCACGCCAAGCAGCACATCGATGCTCTTCTTGACCTTGTTTGCAGATGTCACCATTTGCCCCATGATGCCGCGGTTCATTATAAGCATGCGAGAGTTGTACGATCGTGATGAACGGGGCCGAGGGGAGGCCATCGATACCGGATTCGGTTTCTCGTCGCGACAGAACACGGACATGTCTTCGATTTCATTCAGGGATGTCACACGAGTGGAACTGGATGAGGTCGAGTCGGAAGGGATTCAGCTGGAAGTGATGGGAGATGAGCAGCCTCAGGTTTGAACGAGGAGGCTTAGCGAGAACGGGCGGCAAGCGCTAGCGTTGAGTCGTTGATGGGATAGTAGAAATCATCACAGGGGAACACTTGTTACACGGATGCCATAGGCCAACAATGAAATATACATATCCAAAGCCGCCTATCGCCAGGACTATAATTTTCATCACGAACACGATTAGGGGAAGACACTCTGATCTCCACCACATCATGCATTCACACCACGCTCGCGCCTTGTTGAACGCTATGCAGCTGCAGTTTCCCATTCCCGCTAGCCTTTCGTTGCTTAAGTGGATTGCGTTGGTGGCCGTCGGACAATGACTTTGGTGTCACGTTTAGTACAGCTGTTCTATGTCTTGGTTGGATCCGTTGAAGAAATTATCCAGTGCTTTGCTATCCCGGAGTGTCTGAACGCCGTTGAGGGCAACTTGGGAACAGTGGAGGTACTTGGAAATGCGAGTTCATTCTCGCTGCTGGCACCGGAAACCACATGGAAGGGGTACGAAAACTTTTCACATGCGGGGTGCACGAGATGTGGAATCATGCGGTTCCATGAACACTTACGAGGCGTGTATAGGCGGTGGTTGTGACACGACTCAGTCGTTAGAGGGCCGAAGCACGAACCCGCGTTCGCGGAAACGTGGATTTGGGACGACGAGATCCCCAATCGGGTTGTCTAGATCGGCCCAGCTCTCCAGAGGTCAAGTGTCCACGAGTTGATCGTCATACATTTAGATGTCAGAATAAAGAAACAGCACGCGGCTGTATCGCACCCTCAGTGCCCTCCTTATTGCCGTTTCGATCGCCTTCACTGAGCGTAGTGGTTCCAGGCAGGCAGGTTCGTTTCAATCTAGTCGACCACAACAAACAAGGATAAAAACCTAGAATGAATGTCGAAACGGACACATACCATTCACGCATAATTGACGAATCGAGGTTGGTAGATAACGTACATAGGCGCGGTCTCGGACGCGGAAGTGGTGTCACCAACAGACATCTAGTAGGCATTGTTGGCTAGAACGTCGGGGGTGTCGGAACCTCAGGGAGGTGCAACGCGATCTTTATTTCTGTGGGGCTGCCAAAGTGATTCAATTCCAGAGCAAGATATAACGACAGGAACGAACCACAGCTCACCATCTCTGTCTCAAGGAATGTTGACAGCGTGCGTAGTGACAAACGTTCTTGAATTGCGCGAGACGTAAAGGCCTCGGGAGAGTCGTTTTATCGCCAGTTGATCTGGACCCGGGCGAGGGCAGCGAAGGGAAGGACGCCTAATTTCAAGAGTTCCTTTGTAGACGGGAGCGCATGGCCGAGGCGGTGTTTCCGCGGTCTGTCATTAGTATGACATGGGTCGTGTCGTGAAGTTTTACTTGCAGAGCAGACGTCGAGAGTGTATAAAAGTATTTGAGGGTTCCTGACAACGACCCATGTGTCAAATGTGAATCCGAGGAGGGGAGTTGAGACGAGCCAGACGCTGTCGAATCTCC
>JBBPLP010000293.1:0-29441 GCA_038089875.1 Fistulinella prunicolor
CATAAAATGGTCTTCGACGTCGGAGCCCGAAAGCTTGCTTCCTATGGCGTCGTCCCTCCGTCCCCGTCTTTGGCAACTAGCGTGAACACCGTTGTCGGTAGTTTGGAGAAAAACAAGGGCAGAAGAAAACAGCAGGTTCAAATTTGGGTTCATTTCAGGTAAATGTATACGGTTATGGAACCAGATCTGGTTGATACGCCTGCGACATGCCCAATATGTATATGCCATGATTTGATTGTGGGGGAGGCACTTTGTCGCTCCCGTGAGGCCCGAGATCCATTTGACACGTCTGTTTACCGTTAGTACGCGCGAAAGATGTGGTGTCCTCATTGTTTCCGATTGACCCGACACCAAGTGACTATCGCGAGAGGGCACTCCACTATCAACAGGAATTGAACTCTTATTCGAAGCTAGCAAAACCAAAAGGTGTATGAACCAAGCGTAAACAGAAAATCTAGCATACAAATCTAGTTCACTTCCCCAAAATAATCATGGTATGTCGACCAAGCCCGCAACCAGAGGACAAGAGGAATTCTAGCAGGCCAGTTTTCGAGTCAATGAGTAGATACGACACCATTACACGGGTCCCTTTGATGTTTACGCATCGCCCATGATCCAATGATCCGACTTGAACTGCTCGGAAGGCACGCCAAGCTCGAGTAATTTGGAGAAGGCAGCAGAGAAACTAGGGTAGTGCGTCAATTGTTTGTGATTAAAGACAAACGGAGGATCGGGAATTCAGAAACGCACTCCTTGAACCATAGCTCCTCGTCATTAGCGTACGCCTTGGCATATGATTTGAAGCTCTTGTCTTGGGTTAGAACGTAGTCCGTTCTGGAGTGCATGTCTTGGTCAACAAGAATCCGAGGGAGATGTAATAGACACGTACGGCAGCATCATAAGAGTGCGGGTCTTCTTGTCCTCGAGTTGTTTAGGACCATTCCATTTCCTCCAGACCCATCTACAAAACAACATTAATCGTATACCCAGAAACGATGGTTGGTAGGACATACGTTTCGTTGAACAGTAGTTTGAAGTACTCGTTCGAGAACGTAACAGGCGAGAAAGTCCAGGGACCCTCGAAGCCAGATCTAACGAATGCGTCATGAGTAAGTAGGTATGCTATGGGAATATGCAATTACCTGTCAGGGTGGCAACGGCCAACAGCATGGGCACCAGAAAGCGCTACGATCTCTTGGTCGTTGAAACCCATGCGGTAGAAAATCTGTTTATACGACAATCTGAAACTCGGCTTGAAATCTGGATTGAGACTCAAAACTCACGTCCCGGAGATGGGGTGCTCCCTGAGCTCCATCGGGGAGACGTCCATCGGGGGTTACGTCTTTGACGAACCCATCGATACGCCCGGGCCGCCAAGGAATCTTGGGACCACCCATTTCTTGGACTGCGCAAACGCCGGCAAGGGTCCAGAGGTCACCGTAAGAAATCCATTCAAATTCTTTCTTGAGGTTCTCCATGAGACCACGGGCTACGTGAAGCCCAGCATTACCGCCGTGTAATGACTCGGGTTCAAAACGCATGGTGGCATAGTTGCTGGTAATAAAGGTAAGAGCATGACGCCGTCAAGGGGGAGGTGGAACATGCCTTCCACCGGTGTTGGTCTGTTTGTCATAAGTGCCAGACGAGTGCCAAGCAAGACGTAGTAAAACTGGAGCAAAAGAGCCGTCTGCCGAGAATGAATAAGCGACTATGACGCAGCGGATGGCACAGGTATCTACCATCATAGCTACCAGCATCGTCAATGACTTCACCGATGCGTTTGTAGACCTGGAGGCGATTGGGTCAGCGAGTCGTTCGAGCCGATAGACACCCGACAAACATACCTTTTCGTAGTCCGCCTTGGACGGAACGAATTTTACGGGCTGTGTGGTAGCAGCTTTGACTACGGTAGACTTTGGCGAGTCAGAGGTCAAAACGTAGTAAGCAACACCTCCGAGGGCAATCGCTCCTAGACCGGCATAAAGGCCAAAGTTTTGCTTAGGAGGAGGAGGGGGAGGAGGCGTCTCCGTAGAGAAAGTCCTGAACGAGGAAGCCCCGGTTCGCACACCAGCTCTCTTGATTGGGGAAGAGCGAAGAGCTCTGCGCGCGGGCACACGAAAAGCGGACACAAACGACATGAATGTAGCAGAGAAGGAACTAATCGGGTGCGTTTATTATCTTCAACACCATCGAACGAAGCTGGGATTATGTAAGTCAATTTCGCAAACTTATCTGCCGAATTATGGTTTGAGCGTCTACACTCGGCAAGGATAATTCCCTATATCTGCGCTGGACGAGCCACGCTTCATATCGCCAGATCGACGCATTTTTGTACTCAAAGACAGCACCGCTGGAGGTGAGAGCTCGCATAGCCATGCAGACAAGAATCTTGATTGATAAACAAACAAACCAATCAGAATCATTTTGATGGCTCAGCGGCATCTCGGCCGCCAGTGGTTTCACTTCATCGCCTTTCAACTCCGCTTGAAGTGCCCCTTTGCGTCGCACTGCCTCCATTATATGTTGCTATGCTTCGTGCCCGATGCCCGACGTATGATAGGCAGTGTCCCGAGCGAGGCGCAGTATCCGCGTCTCCTTTACCTTCTCACAGCATTGATCGGCGACATGGCAGTCCGACAACTCTTGGTAGAGTCCATGGGTTCAATGAACTGCGTATGTATGATTCTTACACGCTTTGATGATGACTCTGATCCGAGTCACGTTGACGACAGCGACAGAAGCAATCCGTCTTGTATTGAAGATACCGACATATAGGAGTATCACCCAGTACGACTCGGCACTACTCATCCAAGGCCGGGGCTACCAGGTCAGCACCGAACAGCCACGGCGTCGGCGCGCTAAGCCTGATAGCGGAGTCGGACTGATTTGGTTCCATTGAGTATGATCAAGCGTTAGCGCTCAAGGCCCCTGCCGGTATATAAATGTGCACACACCGACGCCTTCTTCCCAGCAAATTATCACCCTTTCTCATCCCACCTACACCCTGACACAACTCACATGGATCCGTACGGAAATCGGTATCCCTGGTACCAGACCCCATACAATCCACACGTCTATCTCCCACCTCAGCGTAACGATCCCTATTATCAAAAACGATCCGAATGGCATTTCTGTAAGTTTCAACCGCACATTCACATTCACACGTTTCCCATGCTTACGAACCCAGACGATCAGCCACAATCGAAATATCCCCAGTTGAACCCCGCACTGGCAGCAGACGCGACCAACATTCGTTACGACCTTCGCAGAGCCGCACGGGACGGCATCCTTCTCTCCACGTACCAGCAGGTTGCGCTCCAGCCTGCGCTCGTACAGCCTACGTACGAGCTCCGCATTGTCTCCAAGGCGTTTCCCTGGACAGTCGACATTCGCGCGCCTGCTGGGACAGTGGTCACGTGTAGCGCCGTCTTCGAGGCTCTCTATGCCATGCTCCAGGAGCCAATCGCAGATTCCGAATGGGGCATCGTCGTGCACGACAAGTCGAAGAAGGAGGCGATCGAGAAGTCAGCCAAAGCGAGACAGGAAAAGGACAAGGACAGCCGTCTAAGAAGGATCGATTGGTTAGGCGAGATGACAGCATTCAAGGGGCTTGAGCGTGACGAGGAGTTTGAAAAGAAGCGACTGCTCCCTGGGACACAGGCGTGCAAGGAGACGTGGCTGGTCAAGTTTGGGAAACCATAGGGCGCGTCTAGGTCGGGTTGGTTGGTGGAAGTGTATGTGTTACTTAAGAGCTATGGTTTCTCGGGAAAACGCTTATCTACGGAGTTGGAAGGCAAGTTAGACGGATCGGATTACCCACCACTCTTTTTGAATGCGTGCGTGCAATATGGTAGTATAAGTTAGCACTATGCCTTTGTACTTTCATCGCAATATACCCAATGATCCCCATGTATTTCGGACGTATGTATGTATGTACATATGCGGGGCCAAACATCTTGCACTTTTTTGGAGCCGGCACGGTCCGAGTGTCCACTCGCAACACACTGTGACCAACCCGAAACACGCCTTATCTTCCATCGTTCATACTCAGCTGGGAAGATATACGCGGTCAGTCGCGTTCTGAGAACTCGCCGATGGGAAGACAAAGTTACGAGAGGTGATAAACAGTTGGCGGACGTATCGCTAGATACTACGTCTGTAGACTCCACTGCCAATTAGAAACGTTCCCACGGTAATTCGACGAACCTTTCGATAGACCTCAGCTCCTGGAGGCCCGTAAAGAGTGGGCGGAGGACAAGGCTGCTCGGCGTGCAGTGACCTTCTCGCTCCACACACTACCGCCATGACATCGCCAAAATGACCCGACGAAAGTGACCACTCAGGAAGAGATACGAAACTTCGCTTTGTCTGGGTTCATATTGCCAAAGGCATACGGGATGAGATTGTCGTTAGCAGGGCGCTACAGGGAACCAATACTCCTATGGATCGTACGACGACATTCGTTGCCCCATCACTGAGGGACCATAAAGGAACCAAAATAGTTCTCCAAGTCCGTAATGGAGGTCGAGGGGGCGATAACCCCTACATAGCCATCCGGCCGAACGACCACCAGCGTGATCTGCTTCGGATCAATGCCATATCGCTCATATCCATGCCCACCCTGACTCCTCGTTGCATCGGTATCGTCGAGAAGGACTCTGCAACGCATCCACGAATCAACCACTTTTTACCGACGACACGAAAGTGTTTTCCTTACCTTGTCCAATGAGGACGATAGAACGCTGGAACGGTCAAGTGATTGATGTCACCCTTCTTGTCTGCAGTGATCGTGACAATGTCGAATACGGTCGAGGAGTACCCGCCTGGACTGTATCTACAAAAAAAGCTGGAGTGCTTGCTCAATTCCTCCGCGAGCGTGTTCAATTCGGTGATCCGGGCATGAGACAGGTTCCCCACGAAAAACAACACTTTGAAACGGGCATCTGCGCGAAGCATATCTTGGATCTCCATCGGGCGCGCGTCTGCAACGCGAATAAAGACTTGTGGGAGCATTCTTTTTCCAATGACGAGCTTGTTTGCACATCTCTGGTGTTTCGGATCCACAATCGTTGACGGCAAATAGTGAATTCCGACGCCACTTATGAATTCTTGAATTGTTCTGATATGCCAGTTATGCGAGTTGATAAGGTGAGATAAAAGAGATTCACAGATGACAAGACACTAACTGGAAGAACTGTGGGTCGTCATCATTCTTCGTTGAGTCCGGTTTTGCGGACATCCGAGATGCAAGAATCTTATCAAACTCGATCAAGTCTTGAGCGAACTTTCGGCGTTCATGTTCATACTAAAAGAAATTAGGAAGAAAAAGACGAGTTGCCATAAGACCCACTGTCTTCAAGAGTGATGGGTTGGACCATCCTTTGAGCACTTGTACAAGTTTCCATGCTAGATAATTCTCAGTTTACTGCCAAACGACCTCCCGGCGGAAATGCGTACCGAGGTTGTGGCTATCGTTTATGCCCGCATTCATACCCTGACCTGAACCACGGAGGAATGATTCTGCAGAATTCAACATGCAAGAAAAAAAAAGCTCTTACCACCTTTCGCGGAATGAGTATGACACGCATCTCCGACGATGAAAACGCGGTCCTTGACGGAATAACTGGATGCAATGCGCTGCCCGACTGACCGGTAATTTTCACATTGAGAAGGGCTTGGGTGTGAAAATGTGAAAATGCATACTGGTGTAGACTGTCCACCACTCGACCTCTTTCGGATCGGCCAATTCGAATGGATATAATATCTTCTTCAAGACCTAAATATACTCATCAATGGAACGATATAGTTCATTTGTTTCCGTCCTCACTGAAAGAATCGTCTCTGGACTGATCCTGCTCACGTCAACGTTGCCAGTCAATGGATCTATGAGATCCGTGTCCGATAGCTGGGTGTACAAGCGAACTAGCTCGCGTTCGCGTGGAATAAGTAGGCAGGCGCCACTTGTCGAATGGATAGTGGCTAGGTTACGAATATCGGGAAAGTTCGTTTCTGGTATCATGTCGATAACCCCCCACACGGAGTCTATTTCGTTTGGTCAGATATACAACACAAGTATAACACAAAAGTGTAAGATTACCAGTTATATCGCCATTCATCTTGATTCCTAGAGTCTTTCGAACCCAGGAATGCGCTCCTGCAGAAATGTGGTGTCCGACTTGCGATACCAGTGAGGTACGACTCACCATCAGCCCCGATAAGGAATTTGGCATGTACAAGTTCCGACCTGCTCCTCTCGCCGCTCGCATCTAAATGCTCTAAGGTAACCTGCAGTGAAACGGCATTGCCTGACAACTAGAAGGGTGCGCAGCCTGATTAGTACCTACCTTCACTGGATATGACGAGATGCTTAACAGTTCGTCGGCGTCGTTCGAGATCTTGATAGCTGAAGGTTTCCTTGATCGTTCGATTTCTACTCCATAGTCTTTCATAGAATCCAGAAAAATAGTTTCTATTGCTCCCTGATGGAGTGAAACCTGAACGTTGAACAGCCATCCATGCGTTCAAACAACGAAGGAAAGTTCGATGACAGGTCTCGCACCTGGAATGAATAGCGTGCAGTCGGCGCGCTGACATTGAAAACACGTCCTGTACACTAAGGGATTTGCACTTTAGAGACTGAAGAAACGCTCCAAGGTAGTGAATAACTGATACCTCAATTCCCCCATCGACGCTAGGATTATAGAAAACCTTGATAGCCACGAGGAATGATGGCCCCATCAAGACACGCCAGCTTTGTGACTAAATTAGCGCTCACGTACCAACTGGTGCATCTGGTTTCCCTCTCGGATCAAGCGCTCAGCCAGTCCATAACTCTATTGCGCACGTTGTCAGACGTGTCGGAAGATGTGTGTAGAGCAATAGGAAAGACGTGCGATACCTGTAATACTTCGAGCGATCTCGGTTGGAGGCCGTCCGCGTGGCCGACCGTGACCTTTGTGGAGCTGGGGCCGGTCAACACTAGGTAGTAGTCTGTAGCAACGCTGAAGTGCCGCACCGTTTATCAATGATCTTGACATCAACACCCGCCATTGCGAGTGCATTAGCACACATCAGGCCTGCAGGACCAGCTCCTACGACCAAGACGTCAACGTGACTTTCCAGATGCATGTCGGATAACAGGGTCATCGTTGATGAAAAAGAGAAAAGCAACAACGGATATTTGACGCGCGTACGCAGAACTAGTCTCTCTCTGTCGTCTCGGCACTTCTGGTCAGAAATAGTCAAGGCAGTATCAGTCGCGTGTTATGAGCGCTGAGCGCCGCTGAAACCCCCCTGAGTTTGGATTCGTTCACTGCCTCATTTTCGGCCCTATTGGTCGAGAGTGAGTAGATTACCAAAAAACTAGGTTTAGGTCTGAGACCTGGGCTTCGAATCCGAATCACCGAGGGGCGATGAGGCTAACAACACGCAATTTCAGATGCGCAGAATCAAGAGGTGAATTCTCGGACTTAGTAAGCTGTGTTAGTCACGTGATTTTGTGACATCATTTTCTACATATAAGGAAATTAAACTTCGTCAGTATCATGCGTATGAAATGCGACGTTTCTGGCTCCCCGGAGTCGGGTATGAGTGTTAAAAGATAGAGTCATAGTATAGACACTTATGTTCTGTCACTGTTTCCTCTACGTTGTTGTCTTGTAAGTTGCTGGTCATCTGAGCTGAGAATCTAATATTTGGTTGTAAGGTGGGCTTGGCTTCAACTCAGCAGGATCCTGATAGTATCACGACTCATGACATGTGACATCCAGAGTGGAACCTTCAAGTGGTTTCATTTTAATACTGATGTGCTCCCAGTCTCGTTCTGTCCCAGGTCGTGCGGTATGTATTATATACGCGGTAATTCAAAAACATTTCCCTAGCGATCCAGGTGTCCATGTCAACATGTCATGGTTGGGTTTAACAGTCACTCTCATACCTGGGAAGTCCCGGATCTCATGATACTTCCCTCTCTCACAATAATTAACTACCCTGGGTAACGTCGGGAAAAACCAAGTTCGGTCAATCAGTCACGTGACTTCGTAATATCAATTTTTTTTTCTGATAGCAAGTTTCGGTCTGTACAAGATTCTCGTTCGACAGCTGGTACGTTCCGTTCTCCGCTGTCTTGTTTGTACTGCCCGAGCCTTCTAACATTTGCTCGGTGAAAGGTCTGATTCTCCCTGGAGGAATCTGCCTAATCCTGAATTCTGTACACGACTCGTCAGCGTGGTCAGATGGTTTCATTTCAGTACGTGCTCCGCTTCGAGCTCTGCCATGGCATATATGCAGTGATTCTAAAACGTGTACTTTGCGATCTAGATGTCATGGTCAGTCACTAACTTCTCACATACTTCTCCCTCTCATGATAATCTGCTAGCCTGCAGCGATGTCGTGAAAAAACCCAAGCTCGACCAACACCACGGTCGCTGTCACTCCGGTTTTGATTGCATCGACTGCTCTGTCACCTTTCACACCCCTGCCGAGTACAAGTCCCACACGTCGTGCATGACTGAAGCGGAAAAATACGAAAAGAGTCTGTATAAAGGGCCGAAGAAGGTAAGCATACGGCTCCCGTCACTATTTATTATGCGCTTCGATTTTCATTCCCTCCTTCGAACTTGCATTGGATGTCTGATGTTGACTAGGCTTGTGAAAATGGTAACGGCAATACCAACGAGGATGGAAACAGCGGAGGCCAGAGTTATCGGGGTGGCTTCCAGGGAAGGGGCAGGGGCAGGGGCAGGGGCGGCTTCCAAGCACGCGGCGGGTACCAAGGCGGAGGACGATCGCGCAACGAAGGGACAGGCGCCAACGGCACACCTCTGGGTACACCCCAACGTATGTCACCAGTGACTATGCCTACCGGCGACACGCCCTCTAAAACTCAAAACGCGACCACAAACGCATCCGCGCCCGCATCCCTACCGAGCCTGAATGCTGCGCCGGCATCTTCGCCCGGGAAAAATGAAGACGTCGGTCCCGATCGGTCCCCCGAACGGTCAAAAAAGGAAAAGAAACACAAGGATAAAAAGTCAAAATCGAAACCGAAAGAGACTAGCGGAGAGATCAAGGTAAAACGCGTATATATGTCACGTCGTGGTTTAACTGAGCATGTGTGACCATCGACAGGTGGATGGATCCTGCGTGGACGAGCACGCACCTGCACCTGCGCCGCCATCCGACAGAGTCACCGGCACCAGTGAGAAGAAGAAGAAGAAAAGAAAGGGGGCTGGTAGTGAACTAGGCGGGTGCGATCATCGACCAACGGACGAACCAAGTACGGAGGACGCGCCCGCGCCAACATCGTCGATACCCGCAGGAACCTCTGAGAAGAAGAAGAGGAAAAAGCCTGCGGATGACGGGTGCGATAATCGACAGGACCAATCAGGCATGGTCGAGCATCCAGCTGTACTAGCACCACTGTCATCCGATAAGGCCACGAACACCAGCGAGAAGAAGAAAAAGGGGAAGAGGGAGGTAAATGGCGAAGAAAACCCTGCGCCAGAACAGTCGAAGATGGATGTTGATGAGCAGAAAGGGAGGGAGGACTCAACAGAAAAGAAGAAGAAGAAATCCAAAGGTAACCATCCTACGCGTGACCCTGGGATGGATGCGAGGGCGCAGGCGGAGGGAGATGGTAAGAAGGAGAAGGAGAAGAAAGGCGAGGATGAGGTCCCTGTTGGAGATGATTCAAAGATGGAGGTCGATGAGCATGAAAAGGTTGTCGACTCGAAGGAACGGAAGAAGAAAAAGTCCAAATCCAAGGTCCCTGATGCGGATGCGCCGCTAGTAGGTTCGGAGACTCGGGGCGAGAAGAAGGAATCGGACGAGTCCCCTGCGCACCCAACAGACTCTGCGAGTGCGCCATTGCAAGACAAGGCTTCGGAGAAAAAGTCAAAAAAGCGGAAAGGAAAAGACGAGGGTGCGGAGAATAGAAACATTGCCGTCGTCGACGCCGAGCACAAAAAAGCGCGAAAAAGCTCCAAGAAGGACTCCAATGGCACAGACTCTACTCCCGCGGCCATTGAGGTAAAGGACTCCACCTTATCGACGGAGCCGTCAAGTGGAAAGAAACGCAGGAGGGAAGAAAAGGATGATGCCGCCAGTGCACCAATACCGAAAGATGGAAAGGAAAAGAAGAAGCGGAAACACAAAAAGGAAGCATCGGAAGGTGTTAATGAGTAAGGATATCTGATGCTTCCCATCTTAGATACCCTAGGCTATCTAAGACGATGTTCATATGTTGGTGGTATGTGACCACTGCCCCAACGACAAAAAATCTACTCGATGCTAAATTGTCGTCTTCCTTTCAGCAGGCTGAAGCGTCAGGGGACTGGACATTCGTCGCCTTTGCTCGTAAGCTGATAGAATCATTCAAAAGATTGAACTGTTGCAGTCATTATAACAGTTTAATACAAAGGACAAGTTAGAAGAATTCCATCCGGGTTGAGAATAAGTTGAAAACATTGGTCCCGAGCACATTGTCAACGTGTAATTATACGCCAGACTCACTAGGAACGGAAGACATGCCGGATCAAGACACTTCTTCTCTGATGCCACCCGAGCGAACTGAAGACTCTGACTTCTTCAGTCCCCAAAGATTTATGGCGGCCTCACAACTCACCGTGTACCCCCAAGAATAAAAAAACGATTCGCTTACAGATATAGAGAGCTTCCTTAAAGTCCCATTGTGGTTGAGTTGAAGTTCGCCTGATGTGCGGAAGCCTGAGACCTCGAGGCTGCCACGTGGTTTCCTGATTAGGAGAGATCGATTGGAGTAGGGCGTGATTGTGGCAACGTTTCAGGACACTACCCTCCCTTGGACTCAACCCATTCCCTACCAGCCCTTTCCACAGACAAAATGCACGCGATCCAGGTGAGTTCTCTGTGTGTTAAAGACTGAAATCTGTTCATCGTCTCTTCAGCAACAATATTGGGCCGTTCGCGACTATCTCAGCCCCGTGCGTTGTCTCGTATCGTTAACATCTATCCCTAACGTGCTGACCACAATCTCGCAGGTACTCAAGGAGAGTAAGTTCAAGGAACATGGTAGGATAACGCCAGGTGCGCCTTCTTGTCTCACTTGTACGCCTTTCCTTTCGAACCTGACTGATATCGCAACTCAGAGGAGTTCGTCGCTGCGGGCGATTTCCTCTCGTACAAGTTCCCCGTCTGGACATGGTAGGTCCCTTTCGCTCGTTATCTCCCGATCTATGCCAGGATATCCTGATGAGCTGAATGCGCGATCAGGGAGCGGGGCGACGCGTCCAAAGCCCGTGATTACCTTCCTGTGGACAAACAATACCTCGTCACCCGCGGCGTACCCTGTCTCCGACGAGCCACCTCGCTCGCCTACACTGATGCTGACGAAGATGCCGAGCGTCTGCTTAACTTTGGGGACGCGTCTGGCGGTGCGGCGGATGAGTGGGTTGAGACACACGCCGGGCGAAAGCCAACCGTAGACTCTGCCGCGAATCCAGGCGAGATCGACGATATCCCAGATTTGGATGCAGATGGGGAACAAGAGCTAGCAAGCGCGATCGGGAACGTGTCGATCAGCTCGACGACGGGTGCGACGGTCAGCGAGACGCCCGATCTGGACGACATCCCGGATATGGAAGAGGAAGATCTAGAAGAGGGCGAGGACGAGGCGACGGCGGCTCCCAAGGCGGTTGCGTCGGGAGGAGTCATCGATGCGAGGCAAGTGTCCTCTTTGCATCAGGGGACATACTCTCTCTATATCCCCCCTATCCTGACCTCTTCCTCAGTCAGATCGAGGTTGCAAAAGGAAATTTACTGCAAGTACGAACCTACGATGTGATGATCACGTACGATAAGTACTACCAGACCCCGCGGATCTGGCTGATCGGTTACGATGAGGTATTCCTCTTTGTCCTCAGAAAAAGGGCCCCCGACTGACGTTCTATGGCACGAACGTCGTTAGAATCGCACCCCTCTTACACCATCTCAGATCTTCCAAGATGTATCAGCCGACCATGCACTCAAAACAGTCACCATCGAGGCATTCCCGCACTCTGCCACCCTCCAAGCAGCCTCGGTTCACCCTTGCAAACACGCGAGCGTGATGAAGAAAGTCATCGAGCGCATGAACGCGGGCGTCGTTGAAGAACAGCTAGCGGCGCGCAACAAAAAGGACGGAAAGGAGAGTAAGAAGAAGTGGGGGTTTGGACGCAAGGCGAGCAAGGACGACAAGGGTGCCGGCACGGCGGGCGGCGAGGACGAGGAGATCGAAGGCATGCGCGTCGACTTTTATCTCGTCGTCTTCCTCAAGTTTATCGCGTCGATCGTGCCGACCATCGAAGTCGATTCAACAACAGCGTTTTAAACTGGGTCTATGGGCAGTTTTAATGGTGCATACCCTCCTTACCCTTGACATTTTCTTTCTGCTCGATCCAATGCCGTTTCTTCGTCTGGGATGCGCGAGGTGTAGTGTCATGAATAATTCGACTCCATGTTGTGTGTACCATAGAATGTAGAGTCGTATGTACCGTTATCTTCCTGCTTAAATCTAAAAAAACCTAGTTTCGTTGTTGTCACCTGCAGTGTTCTTGCGATGTTGAAGTGCGGGTAATCACATGACATCATATTTGCAGAATGTGTGCTCAGGGAAGAGAAAAAGTTATGACCTGACCCTGGCTCGAACAGGAGACCTTCTGTGTGTTAGACAGATGCGATAACCAACTACGCCATCAGGCCTTAGCATCTGTGTGTCAAGACAATGTTAAGATGCTCAATATGTACATAGATCCATTCGGAAAGCCGAAGGGATCTCTAAACCTCGCCTTATGTCTCGTACATGTCTTGGTTCTAGAGGCAAAAACTAACTCAAGTCTCCCCAATCCGCTTAATCACTTTCCCCTTTACCACGATCCTTTGATTTCTCTCCCAAAACTCCCGCAGATGTTCTGCCAGCTCCACGGGGTCATCCTACATCGTTCTCGTCAGTCAGTGTTTACCACGTCACGCGACCCTCGCGCCTCACACTCACCTCATGAACTAGATGCCCCACTTGTGCTCCACCCCTGCCGGACATCACTTTGAGCTGAAACTTGCCTTGCATGTGCCCGATCTCGAGCGGCGTATCGAGACGTTCTCGGCCGGCGAGGATCAGGAGCCTCCCCGTGCGGGCGGACAAAAAGAGCGTCGATAAGGACTCGAACCATGCTGTGTGTATACGCATCAGCCCGTGCACGAAAAAGCAGTTAGGGGACAATCAGATGGGAAATAAATGTACATTGCCAATACGGTGCTGTCGACTTGAGCGGTGTGCGCCATCGAAAGGCATACCCTTGATTCGCGCGCGTGACAGGTGCAAGAGTGGATTCTTGTGGGACGAGGATCGAGGGCACGGATATTCGCGCGGAGGTGGGGTTGTTGATCGCATGGGTTGTCAGGCTGACTCGCGGAATGCATTTAACACAGCGTAAACAGTTGGGTAGAGTGAAGGTGTTTAATCTTCAAGTTACTCACTGCCATTCGATAGCCTCTTCTTCGCTATGAAAACCCTCTGGACGGGTTTCCAAAAGTGCATGCATGTGCGGTAGCGCATCAATTGCGGTACCTTGGTGTTGAATTGACGAATCAGACAAATACAAGAAAACAAAAAAAGATCTACCTACCTTCCACCACATCGAGGACAGCAACGCCAGACACAACGTATCTGAGCTCTTGGAGTTTGGGACAGGCGCGAACGACAACAGAACCGCCCATACTATGTCCAACAAGCTATGGAACATATGAACGGTTTATGAAGGGGTGATAGAAGTTCAGAAACGAATCACCATTAGCACAGGGGCGGTATCCGCATCTTTGAAAATTGTCTGCACGAGCGTGACCAAATCATCCACCAACACATCCATCGATAGGTTTGCATCTGTCTGGCCTTCTATCGGCACTGTCTTCCCTGGATAATACGCGATTTCAGTGCAAATGGAGAAAAGGTGTAACAGAACGCTCACCATGCCTCCGGGCATCAAATGCCAACACCCCCACGTCCTGCCCAACCAGCTCATCTAACTCCTTGGTAAGACATGCGAAGCTCAGCGCCGAGTATCCAGCGCCATGGTGCATGATCATAACGCCACTGCCTCGCAAAGGGGTATGGTATACACGGACGACGAGTCCGCGCGTCGGAAGTTCTACCTGAAGTGCCTGCGCGAAGTACTGTCCGTACGCCTCTGAACGAATCGGCGCGTACTCCGGATTGGGTATTCTCGTCGCGCGAGTCGTGAAAATGCTTCCCCCGCGAGCAACGTCAATAAATCGTAGGGTCGGAGGGTCACGCGTAGGCTTACGAGGATGGTGGCCCCATCCTGCTAGGAGATGGCAGCGAGCCAAGGGAGTCTGCGATTTCATCGGTCTCATCGTAATCTTCGTTCGCATCCGACGGCGGTATCCCCGGTAATTTAGCTATCCGCGCACCGATGGCAGAACGATATAGCGAGGACATGATCTTTAGAATATAGGGTAGTTAGTAAAGGCACACGCCATCTTTCATACCACTAGTCTTTGGTCACGTGATCAAAAGTAGCCCGATGCAACACCTTTCAGACTTTGGTTTATGTTATGTTACTACATACTTCGCCACACTCGTTCGCCCAGGAACCATAAGTAAATTGTGCAGCCTTTAGGCACGGTGGTGGCGATAAAGTCAGATAGTACTAACTATCAAATTGTGGAGTGATACATCAAATCGCGCATCCTGAGGCCTAGATCGCATAGTGTTTTCTTTTAGCATGTGGAGCATAATCATCATCGCCGACCTTCGTGCGAATCTCTTGAATAATTGTTTCGAGGTTCGTAATCTTTTTGTCTGATAAACGTGGATGTCAATGACAAACGCAGCATGGAACATAGGGATGAACGCGCCTAAGCTCTCGTCTCGCGCGCGAAGGGACTCGATGGTCATGGCGAGATCGTTCTTCTCCTGATCAGCTACGCGACGAGATTCGACGAGCTCGTTGCGGAGCTCTCGGACGGTATTCTCGAGTTTCTCGATTTTTTCCTCTGGTAGAGAGGAATGTCAGAAACGTGAGTAAGCGAGAGCATGAACGCACGGGAGCTCTCGTGGTGTGCACGCAGGTTATGAATGTCCGCGATAAGTGTTTTGACAGTTTCTTCGGGATTGACATCATGATTTTCCACTTTCATGGGCGAGTTTAGCCATCCAGGGGACGTCTTCCACCAGTCCGTTACTCAGCTACGTTTTTTTAATTTTTGATGTAGAAAAACTTACATTATCGTAGTAGTGTGACGGGAGGATATCATGAATTCTTTGGATTACGATGGATTTGACACCGCTAGTCACAAAGTCGTAATTTGGTGAAATGGCGATGGAGAAGAGGACGTCCGCATGCTCGATGGCCGGACCAATTTGCTCGTGTGTTCTAGTGTCCCAAAAAGAAACCGATGAACTTGCGGCAGCTGCGATAAATTCCCCATTTCCTGCCAGGACGATACCCCTGGGATCATTGTTACTGTGAATTGGCCATTCCGAGGTAATCATCCCACTGGACACGTCAAAGCACTTGATTTTACCTTCGGCCAAGGCAAAGAGATGTTTGTTATTCCTGGACCAGCAAATGGATTGGTCGAATGCGTCTACTTGGGCTGGAATGTTGAAGATAAGACGACCGTCGCGACTGTCGTAGATCCGAACGGAATGCATGTTGCATGTCGCAGTGGCAAGGAGAAGACCGTCGAACGAGTACTTGACTGCTGCCAAAGTAGAGTCATGCTGCAATGGGCCGATCAGTCTCTCGCCAGCGGAGAGAGACCAAACACAAGCAGTCGCATCATGCGCTCCAGTTGCAATTCTTGTCCCGTCTGGCGACACGTCCACCGTCTCCACCGGAAAGTGCGGATGTCCTTCGAACTCGCTCGCTTTTGAGTGGGTCGCCGCATTCCACACCATGACCCGGCCGTCATCCATCCCGCTCACGACCCACTTGCCGTCTGGTGACGTCGCGAGATCGAGGACAGTAGCTCTTGCATTCATTGGGCTCCCCACTTCCTGACCATCTTCCACTCGCCAACATCGAATATCGCCTTCGTATCCACCTCCAACGATATGCTTCCCATCAGCGAGAAAGACGACTGAAGATATAAATTTTGTATGTGCAATTTCAATCGCCTTTGCTTCCGAGTTGCCAGTGTGAATATTCAAGGTGATAGGAGATGACGGACTCATTTGAACCGACTCGCTGAGCTTGGAACCGACCCATGAATGTCACATGCGCAAACAGCCCCGAATAATCAAGTACTCACCGATACACCATTCACTGCGTATAAAGTTCTTCTGAAAACGAACTCGGTGCCTCGAGCGACTCGGAGCGACGAGCAGTGAACACTGAACACTGCAGTCAGTTGAACTTGAAAGACAACCGAAGCATTTCGTAGGCAAGTCACGTGCTAGAAGCCAGATGTGATAGTACCGTAAGAAGTTGAATTAGAACGGAAGACAAAGTACGAGTGGGACACCTGATCACGATTTACGACGTCGCTTCGACGTGCGCTGCGAAAAACAGGCCGCAGCTGTAGGCATTGAGAAACTGAGGTAACATCGATCAATATCATGATATCACGCGTTCGAGTCACGTCCGTATCGAAAGGTACTACACGGTACTACAGCCATCGATCGTCTGGCATTGTCAACCAACGACACTCCGCGAACTGGGTCATCATAGCCTGTACGACGGCTCATCTATACATGATCTGGATCTAACGTGCGGTCATTTAGTGGGAAAAAGTCAGAAGTTACAGGAAGTCCATATATTGAGAAGATCACGAGAGATCTTACTTCGAATGGAGGCGCATATCAATGAAACATAGCAGTACTAGTCCGCAGACATGGTCCATGGCCATCTCTGCAAACTAGTGCCCATCTATATGGTGACTTGTATCGAATAATTACTATCCCGGAACGAGACCGGGAGGCCGCAGCGGTGAAGATGAGCGTCGCTGTTTGCTATATAAAGTCATTATCACGGTAGATGGTCCATTGAAAGGTTGTCGTCCGGCACGACACTCGCTCAATGGATAAAAACAACATTTTCATGTTGATGAGATAGTAATAAGAGAAAGAGCTGTGAGAAAATTGTCCCACGATTGTCAAAGTTAATGATCCTTTTGCGCTTCACCGCAACTTACATAACCGTTATAACGCCACCAAGTCAGATGCCAAATCAAGACTTTGGCGATTTTTCAAAATCCAGCTTATCTGAACTACGCCAGTTGTAACTCGCTTATATTCTGTCAGAATCATAGCAGTTCCGTCAGCAACATTCCCTTTCAGCTGCACGGGACAGTAATCGATCAATTTTATCAGTGATAACCAGTGAAGTGCTCGATAGGCGAGAAATGAGCGGTATTAAACGACTTCTCATCTTGTTAATAGCACTGCATTGAATGTTCTCACATCCGATCCTTGCGACATCAACCCTCTCTCCCAGAGTGCGCGTGCTCCAAGCGCTTTCGAGTGAGTCACCGCTATTTCACTCCGTAGGCTGACACTTTTTATTCAGTGTCGCACTACCCATGTTCCGACTTGTAACTCTCGAACTGCCACGACCAAAAGGGTGTGCGGGCCGTGAGTAATCTTTTTTCTGACCTCCTTTATTGTCGTTTGGGGGGTTATCCCTTGGCAAACATTTACACGCTTCTCTCTCTATATAAGTATCACAGCAAGCGTCCATGTAACCGATGTCACCTGAAAGTAGTGTGCTTCGACTTGGCCAGTGGCACCTCCTCTCGAATTTGAACCATGATCAAACTATCTGACGGGCCCCTCGCTTCTACTCCACGCACGATAGCGCTTCATACAGGGACGCGGTTGCCTGAGACCTCGGATGATCAACGAACCGGAGAACTCCTGTGGTGCCGTTAAGCGCTGCCGTGCCATCTAGCTTAAGGCTTCTATTCCTGGGGTTACCGCGGGCGAAGACGTGGATGGACGAAAGATCTCCGTTCTAGTCATGCCACCACCGTCTCGATCTTATAGGATTGCTTCGACAACGAGTCGACTTCGACCAGAAAGTTGAATAACTCTGGAGGCAGTCATTTTTGGTGTCGGGCTAGATGCGAATGGGGTGACGGCCTCATATCGGACCGACGAGTTGCACGTCTAGCTGTTGACCACCTGTCATTCTCAGGAATACACGCTCATAAATCAAACTTGGTTGTCGGAGAATTCGTGGTCACCTTCGCTGGCAATTACCCGACACATCCGCCTCCGAGTTTTCAATCTAATCACCGCTACCTCTGTGTGTTTCGGTCCTCTCCACGTCCATGTCAATAGGAGTCGACTCGGACGTTCAGGTATTGGGGGTTTGCTCATCGAAGTGATCTATTACCTGGTCGAACGATAGTGAGCAAAGTTTTATTGGTGTTATCCAGAAACGGCAGGGTCGACTAATTGTCTTGACATTAGCATCTGCTACGTAGTCCTCCAACCAGATACGTATCCCTGATTCTGCGCGATCACGATAAATAATCCCACCGTATCCGACCCTCTGGACGTTGCACGTGCCTTAAATAATCGAGGGGTACGTCAGGCAGCCTCAGGCTGGTAAGGCTAAACTGGAACATCTTATCTGCAAACCAGACGGTAGCATTTCCGCTTGAAGACTCTCTTGAGGCCCTTTAAGAGCTCGTTCGTGCGTTTATCACCGACGAAACCTTTGGCGAGATTTTGTCTTCTTTTTGCAGATTTGAGCTGGTACATCATGTCACGCCATCAACTTGCCAGCATCTCATGGATGAACTCAAATGGAACTCCGCGGAACGGGCACTAGATGGCTATAAAATGAGGCATTCAAATCGCCAGAGGGTCTTTATCTTCATTGTTCAGCTACAGGTCTGTCTCTAGTCTGGAATCCTAGTGCCATGCGGATTGACATTCATGTCGCCTAGATTTCTTCTTCACTCCGACCAGATGGTGTTTTCTGACGCTCTCTTCCAACCTGTCGGCGACACTCAGCCGCCTCAGCAGGCAGCAACCCTGCCAGAAAGGATGAACCATACCTTGCTCAGGATTATTCGAGACAACTTCAGCACCAAATATGCGGCACAAGCAGTTTCTCTCGCCGAGTTTCGCCATGCTGTCTCAGTGCACGATGCCCTCGGGGCGAATGCCACTCTGCTGGCCGACTTCCGGGCCCATGTTCCACTTTCGAATTACGGCTC
The DNA here is from genome assembly GCA_038089875.1 of Fistulinella prunicolor. Lineage (NCBI taxonomy): Eukaryota > Fungi > Basidiomycota > Agaricomycetes > Boletales > Boletaceae > Fistulinella > Fistulinella prunicolor. Next base: position 19,204 of record JBBPLP010000293.1, read on the forward strand.
ATATAAACCATTCGTCGATAGATTCAATGCACGACCGTGCAAAGAAGAGGACGTCGAGAACCTATTTTCCCCCGGACTCCCAGACTTTTTCGCCGTTTCTAGTGCTACATCTGGGACGGCTCCAAAGATTTTGCCAAAGTACAATCACGATACAAGATTGAAACTCCCGCCTCGGGGAGCGTTTGATCCAGAGAGCAACGATCCGGTTGCCGCTATTGTGTGCACTGGATACAGGGACCTGAAGAAGGTTGAACGTGTACCTGGGGAAGTCGTTCAAAGCATCCCAGTCTGTTCTATTTCGGGCGGAGTAATTCGCAGAACCCTTGGATGGTATACTGACGATGAAACCAAGATGTCCCTTACTGGTGCGTTTTTCTTCCCGTTGATGATGCACACTGATATATTGCACTTTTCAGTGTCAAGCTACGCTGTACCCTTGGCGGCTACCGTCATTAGCCACCTTCCCTCGTTCTTGGTCATTCAAGGTCTCTTTTTCTTGGGACGTCGAGACATACGCTATTTCTACGCACCATTTACAACGCTGTTCGTGGACTTCATCCGTCACATTGACGAGCAATGGAATGTGCTCGTATCTTGCATCAAAGACGGCAGAATTCCTGATCTAGAAGGCATAGATCATGTTCGAGAGTACTTGCAGGCAAGTCAAACATCATGGAAATCAGAACATGGTTGCTCACATGTTATCCAGGCACAATTCCATCCCAACCCCAAACGCGCAGCAGAGCTGCTGGAAATCGGTCCTCCGTTCTCCCTCGAAGGATGGTTCGCCCAGGTTTGGCCAAACGTGAAAGAGCTCAAGACGGTATGTAGTGGCCAATTTTCGACTGTACTTCCAAAGGTGTGTGATTACGTGCTCCCTCCCGGCTCCCAGGCTGATATGTCAAAACGTCTCGCCTAGATAAGGTCCATTCTGGGACCGAGTGTCTCGATCCTTTGCCCTGGATATGGTTCATCGGAGGCCGTAATCGGTATTCCTCATGATGCGAACAAGCCAGATGAATTTGTCCCAGATGGTAATCATGATATCGTCGAATTCCTCGATATCTTTAAAGACGAAACCCATGAAAACATCTGTCAAGCAGTCAGTGTTTGACTTCTCATCTTGGCGGTGTGAGTATGTGCTGATTGTGGCGATGACGTAGTGGGAAGTGGAAGTTGGCAAACAGTATGAGCCGATTTTGACGACCAGAGATGGCTTATGGCGATACCAACTGGGCGATGTGGTCGAGATCGTTGGGTTTGACGCAAAGAACAACTCGCCCGTATTCAAGCATTCGGGAAGGAGATGGTTGGCATACCACCGTTTGTACGCACCCGACACGACCAGATCTAACTATTTTTTTTTGGAACAGGTTGACGATCCGGCTTCAGAATGTGCAGATCACAGACGACCAACTCCTCGCAGCTATCAAGGCGTTTGGCTCGGAGGATACAATTCAAGTGCAAGAATTTACGACCGTCCTTGACGACCGCACCTTGCAGCCTGCTGTGGGTTTCTTTGTCGAGCTCGCCGGTCCTCTTGGTGAGTCCGACGCCGCGGCTCACGCGGACGCGATGATGGACGAGTGGACCACTTACTATCTCATTATATTTGTGCTATAGGACCGAACGCACACCTAGCGCGGAAGAAACTATTTGATGGACTCGTTGCAAGCAATGCCGAGCATCTGCGCGCGCTCGAGCACGGGGAAATCCGTCTCCCAACGATCCGTGTCGTGAAGGCCGGCACGTTCACGGAATACCGTCACTGGAAGGGTAAGACTGCAAATATCGCTTCAGCACAGATCAAGGTACCCTCCGTGTTGGTGGATCCCGGCGTGCAAGAGTGGATCTTGGAGAGGGTCGTTCAGGAGCTTTGAAAGGTTCGTGTCTTTCTGGAATTGACGAGGGCCGAATTCAGATTATCGACACAACAACATGTACTATATTTATGCTGCGGTTATGTTCCACATTACTCACCAAGGTTCTATCGAGTTAGACCACCTTCAAAGAGTCTGTACCTGATTGGTACTGGCATTGTCACATGTACGTAATTCCCGTACCTGAACAATGTCCCCGGTTCGATTGGGTCATCCCCGTCTTTCATCGGGTGGCTCGCTTCCCCCGGGCGACGAGTTCTCCTGGTTCGGACACGGTAGCATGAACTGTGGTTAGAGCATTGGTGACCAGTGACAGAAAAAAGGGGGCAAGACCCATGTTGAGGTGAGACTGAAGTAGACTAACATCTGTTACAGAATCATGGTCCTGAGTGGATATGGCTGGTGTAGTGAGCCTATGGACATTGATCAGTCAGTCGAGAGTTTCTTTCAAATCTGTCACAATCTGATTGGGATCTGTCCATTATGACACACCCCAGCCTTCGTGTCGCACATATGTCATCCGCAGATACCCTTCACCAACAACATGCCCACGCATGACCATACGCCGCCACCAATGCGCATGTTTTGTGGTCATTGTGCGCGAAGACATCACGGATGAGCTTGGAGCTGGGGATATGCTCTCCCGTTCAACACACTTGAAAGATACCAGCACCCCTGGCCAATCGTTGTTGATGGTTGAAATCCAGTTAAACGATGGGTCCTTTCCGCACGGAAAGACTTCATGGTGTACTGTAGGGGACATAACAACCATTCATGGTTGACGCGCCTCGTGAGGTTTTCAACGGAATCGATGGGCGATACGTCGACAAGGTACACTATGAAATCGTTTACGATCTGGGACAATAATTGATAAGTAGCTGATGCATAAAAAGTTTGGCGGAACAAAAAACACTTTCAGCCAAGGCACTACCAATTTCCTTCGTCATCACGGCCGTGAAAACAGGCTTCCTCGAATGCAATAGAGCGATTCTTCTGTCGGCGGAACGCATGGGCATTTGTTGAGTGGAATCATTCGCATAGCTCGACTCAAATATCGTAGCTAAACTGAATCTGAGCGACAGTGGTGAAGTGAGCATGAATGAAATCACGCTATTCAAAACCGTGCTCACGCTCTGTGCCAGCAAGGCCAGTTCAATAACCAAGTAGACATGATAAATAAAAACGCTGAACGCTCACCATCACTTGAGTTGCTTGGGATCGTTGAGTGCATTTACGAGCGGCTCAGAGAGCGTCTCGTCTGTACGTCCAGACTGAATAGACTGTTTGAAGGTCCCCCGTATCAATCCCAAGCCATGGTATGCAACAAACAGAAATGGTCGAATCTTATTATGAGTTCATGGATCGTGTTTCGGAGGTGTTGCTGATCGAATGGGTTGTGACGAGGTCACTTAAACACCGAGCTCGGTAGCAACTAGCAAGGAAGAGGCTGAACCAGTGACGGGAAAAATTTGGGTGGATGTCTAGTAAATGGGTATTCGCAGGTGTATAGCAACGTTGTCGGTGACTGTGCTTGTTCAGACGTGATGGTTTCTAGCTGCCACACAGGGTATGTAGGCAAGGTCGCAAAGTTGTTGTGGAACAAGTCAACACCGCATGCCGTCATCAACTCAGCACTGCCACCGTCGACCGTCAATTTCCAAAACAAGGTAAAGGCGTCCACTTGTACCAAGTCTCTGGCAATTTTGTTCGGTACCGTATAGACAACGACAAAGTACTGATATGATCTCCTTCCTGACTCAGAATACTCGAAGATACCATTCTTAGTGCCAAACCTAAAATCTAGACGACCCATGCAGCCAATGGATGTCAAGCGGGACCGGTTGTCCAAAGACAACGGTGTTGCCTCCAGCCCCCGGCCCCGGAGGTCCCGATGGGATACACCGAACGATGCGCCCAGCCCATCGAAGGCAGCATCACCACTTCCACGTGTACGGTGTCTGCCTTCACATTGACAATGAAAATCTTGGCCGTTTCCATGCTCGACAAAAATACAATAACCTCTGTCGCCACTGGGTATCGCGCGTTTACTCGCCTTGTTAGCTGTCGCCAATGTGGGCGCATGTGAATCACCGACGCCACAGCTATCTTATTCTTCCATACCAACTGTTCTTCTCTCTCAAGTGATGCCCTTTGTTTCTCCCTAACCGTCGGGTGTTAACTTAACGCCCTACCCCACTTTTAAAGCAGTCCCACTCGCCCTCTAGGATCCACATACTCCTACTCGCTATAACCACATTTAGACCATGCATCCATTCCATAACAGTGCATTCCCGCCAGTCCACCCTGCGCATGGCCAACCACAGTTCATGTGGCCAGTTCAACACCCGACAGCTGCTCCCCAGGCTACTGCATCGCATGGCCATTCATGTTCGTCTCTTGCCTGTTTCATCCTTATTCAGAACTGAACTCTCCCCAGCACACGCTTTCGATAGCATGATAAAGAAAAGATACAAGGAGGCCGATAGCAAGCTCCAGGATGCGGTATCGCACTCTCAGTTTCCGAGTCCTGAGACCAAACAACAGTGCTCGCATTTCATCAATCGCCTCCGTGTTTATAGAGTAAGAATAAATCACGTTTAACATGTATTACTAGCTGACATCCAACAAGTACCTTTTCATGCACACTTTTGTTCATGTCGTATCTTGTCGTAGAAGCGGGTATGTCACTTTCCTCAATCTCAGCCGGTAGCTTACTCCGAGTCGTAAAACATAGCTTAACTAAATTGGTGGAGAATGCCAATCATTGGAAGGAATGGAACAGCGTCCAGCAACTCACTTACCACTCCCTCATCAGGGATAAACTTCTCAGCTTTTGGGAAGGCGTAAGATACCTCTTATCCACCAAGTAGAACTTAGCTTGACACTTTTTCAGAGCCCATGCCGCCAGCACGAATCTTTACGTTCCCATCGTTTTGTTATACAGGCTGACGACGACGATCTTCTCAGTAACCTGCTATACTGTGGCAAAAAACCGGAGTTGTACGAGCTGACACACAAGCCCGCTGTCACGGAACACGGTCACTATGTCAAACAGTCGGAGCAAATCGTCGAATTGCTTTGGGAGGTGCGCAGTTTTTCTCCTCCAAAAGTGCCACATCGGAGATTGATTTATTTACAGTTTCTTGTGAAATCCCGGGAGAATGATGTCGTGCGTCGACTGCGTTCTCACATCTATCGCATGGCGAGGAAGTCGGCGTATCTTCCTCATGCCTTACGGATCGGTCACCCTTCTATCTCTAACGAGCAGCCATTTGCTGGCGGCGCGAATGGAAGAGTGAGCAAAGCAAGAATGAATGGGAAAGATGTCGTTATCAAGAGAATTTTGTGTCGTGACGTTGCCAGCCAGAAGGAATGTCTCGAGGTCTGATATTCCACCGGATTTTTTTCATTGGGGACTAACATCTGGATAATCAGTTGTTCGCTAGCGAGGCTATCCTGTGGAAAACCTTGCAACACAAGAATATTGTCCCCTTCTTGGGTGTCATCGCGGAAGGCACTCTCGACGTGGGCATGGTCTCACTGTTCCTGAGAAATGGTAACATCAAAAACTTCATAGCGAGATGCGACCCTAGAGATCGACTCGCCAAAGCGAGGGCATGGGGTAAAGATCTCGCTGAAGGTTTAGACTATATCCACTCTCACGAACCTCCCATTATCCATGGGGATCTCAAGGCGGTAAGATATGTCCGCTCGCATCCACTTCGTCAGTTCTAAATTCAACAGGATAATGTGCTTGTTGACGATGACGGCCATGCACGGCTGGGTGACTTTGGTCAATCACACGCCTCGGATTCAGGCAAATATCTTGATTCAACACGCGTTGGTCTCGCCATTAGCCCGGTGTACTGGATGGCACCAGAACTCATGTTAGCGGATGACGATCCGAAGGCCACAGAGAAGTCTGATATATATTCCCTTGGTTGCGTCTTATACGAGGTAAGCTCGAACTCTTGACAAGCGATAATGGTGTTTATTTCTTCGTCACGATCAGATGGTGTCGGGCAAGATTCCATTCGAGGGACTTGAACTCGGACATGTGGTAACCTATGTCACGAAAGGCACACGCCCAAGCAAACCTCACTCGATCAATGAGCGTGACCCATTCTGGAAGTTAATTGAGTCATGTTGGAAAGGTCGTCCTGAGGATCGACCCTCAGCGGCGCAGGTCGTTTCCTTCCGCGTTTAGTAACACTGTTCCTCAGGACATTGTATATACATACCTATAGCTAAATGATCCGTCACCCGAAGTTATTGGAATACCCACGATTTCATTCTCGCTATACTCCTGTGACCTCATGCAAAGTTCAGCAAAGGTATTGTTTGAAACAACAATCAGAAAAACGACTCAATATCCATCATGATACCATGGATAGGCACGGTACTACGCGTCAAAATCCATCGTTCTCGTGAACTAATATCCGTTGAACAATATCTGTGGATGTAGTAGGACATCATCGAATTAATACGCTAACCGCCGCTCAGCCAATGTGTGCCATCGTGAAAGAGTCTTGGTCCCTGCCTAGGGAAAGATTCCATGATATACTAGAAGGTGCGATAGAGCCTGAGTACGGTAGTAAGCTCGCCCCCGCACGATCAACACATTTCATGTACGAGTTTGTCAACAGTCGATGGATGCACGTGGAGAATGTCGCTGAAATTCTTCAGCTGTTGATAGTGCTCAGAGTAGACAATCCGGAACTCGCGCTACTCAGAGATCCTTCAAGTCGCAGTCTTTGAAGAGGCCGGTTCAACGTGCCGGACTTGGATTGTGTGTGGGCTCTACTGGCATCCAGTAGACGATTATATTATGGTGACTACTAGGGCTAGGTGTGTGAACTGATGCGGCTTGATAAGGCGAAACCATCGTACCGATCGCAAACTTCCGCACATCCATTACTTCTATTGCTCGGATACAACATACCTGGTAGGCTGGATATGTTTTCCAAAATTCGCCTGAGGCCAAGAAATGGTGCGTGCGCGAGGAAGACGACCGAATGGATTATATTAATGACAACACAAGAGTCGAGCCAGAGGGACAACAGACCTTCCTCAAGTAACAATCGCCCGAAGGAAGAAAAAACGATCGAAGTAGCTGGTAAAAGCAAGGCAAATGAAAGTGCGGTATTGATGGTGGCTCCTGACTCGGATGCAAACAGCTCGTCCTCCAACAACGGTCACCAAAAGGAAGCAAAAACAGTGGAATTTGATGGCCAGGATCATAGGACATGGACAGTCGTATTCCTCGCTGATGGGAAACACGTCGTGAGCGGCGGTGGCTGGGAAGGAATAATTCGACGTTGGCGAGTGGAAGATCGTAAGGAAGTGGGGACGCCAATGGATGCGGGGGGCACTGTTTTCAACCTCGCGGTTTCGCAAGATGGAAGATGGATCGTGAGTGGGACGAAATATGGACAAGTGGCAGTCTGGAATGCGGAGAGTCACGCAAAATCAAACGAGTTCCAGGGACACAGCGGTGAAGTATATGCGGTGGACGTCTCGCCGGATGGGACGAGGATCGTGACTGGGTCGGAGGACAAGACGGCGTGTATCTGGTCCCTTTCGACTGGCGAACGACTGCTTGGCCCATTGCAACACGAGAATTGGGTGGGTGCGACCAAGTTCTCGCCCAACGGACGCGTCGTCGCCACTGCCGCGTGGCGTCGTTCTGTCCACATCTACGACAGTCGGAGTGGCCACCTCCTCGTCGACGTCCCAATCAAGCTCAGTTCACCATACAACCAATCCTTTGCCTGGTCGAACGATAATAAACATCTCTTCGTCGTATCTGTCAATGGCAACATCAACTGTCTCGACGTGTCCACTGGGGCGATCCTCTCTCAATGGCGCGTTCACAACAGCGACACCCCCAACTGCATCTCTCTGGTATACGACGGTACATTCATCGCGGCCTCCGATGACAGAGCGGTCTCCTTCTGGGACGCTACAACGCACAAGAAAATCGGGTCCGTCGTCCGGCACTCAAATGATGTTGCGTGCATCGCGATTTCAGCAAACTATGATATTGCGATCTGTGGGGGCATGGCAATTACTCTTTGTGATCTCTGTGAAAGCTTTCCTTCGCCTTACGCTAACAATGTAAGTGCGCTTGGATTGTTACACAAGTTGGCTTCCTAACAACAGCTTCATCGACTACCACAGATGTTGCGTGAACGGGAGATTAAGCGTCTGAAGGTTGACAAGGCTGCTCTCGAAAAGACAATCGAGTCCCTTCGCGTGCAGGACGAGCATTCAAGTGCGTTCATCTTGACTTATGTTTCATTTTCACCCATGTCTTGTAGATAGCAAAATTGCGCGTCTCGAAAACACTGTCCAGCAGCTTCGCGCCGAGCTTGTCGAGTCCCAACATAAAGTGGATCTCGAGAGGAACAGACTTATTCAGATCCTTCGTGCCCACGAGCAAAAACATCACTGTGAAACATTATTCGCCCAAGGTTACAAAATGGATGCTGCAGAGTCTCTTCTCGAGATCATGAATACTCTGAGCGACGTGGTAAGAGACAACAAAATCATAATAGACTGGATCACTGGTGCGCTTTTGTGTCACGCATTGAGCCGAGTTTTTAATCCTGCCCTAGAGTTCACAAACCGCTGTGCATCAGCGCTTGAACGCATTGGCGACGAGGCATTGATAGTCGGGAAATATGACGAAGCGATTTCAGCCTACTCTACTGTCTTGTCCATTGGCCCGTCCATCCCGAATACTATGTTACACAAGTGGGCAAGCACGATATTGACTTGTAGCTCAACAAACGAAGTGTTGAGTGCCGCTACCAAGGTATGTTTTATATGATAACGTAGACCAGGACATTGACTCTTCGTGGTACAGTTCAGGTTCCCAAAGTTTGTCGTCTACCGGGCAATTTGTGACGTTCTCGAAGGTGATGGTCGTGACAAGGAAGCGATCACGTGTTTCCGGCAGATGCAGACTGAAGAAACAACGGACATGGATACCCATGATGAACGGGCGGAGTGGGAATTCTGTGAGTGGCCCTAAACGCAATACCATTAAAACTTATGAACATATGACGAAGTGTTTCAGCGGCGTTGTGCGGAGAGACTAGAGAAACTCGGTAACATCGCGATGGATTCGAAGAGTTACAACATAGCGGTTGAGCAATTCTCGACCATACTATTGCTCAACCCAATGGACCGCATGGATATCCTCATAAAGCGGAGCAAAGCCTTCGTGATGATGAACTTGTGGGAGGAGGCGCTGGCAGACGCTGACGAGGTATATATCTTTCGTACCTCACACTTTAGTGGACCGTATTCATGAACGAAATATGCAGGTGGTTAAATTCGACCCATCGTCTTATCGAGGTTACGAACAGAGGTATATGGCTTTACATGGGGCAAGACGTTATGCCGAGGCGGTTCAAGCGTTCCACATGATGATTTTGAAATTGGAAGGGTCTTCTGATGAACATATTCGTGGTGGGCATCCCTTTCATAACACCCGATCATCACACACTGATTGACATCAACTATAGAACTTCGCGGTCAGTATGTTAATGCTACACCTACTATTCGGCGCCTTGTCGAGCAGACCATTCGACCCATGCCGCGGGTGCTCATCGACACCGTCACCGGTCGTCTATATGATAAGAAAGGGCAAGCAGAAGCATTTGAGGCACTCCCGATCTACAACGAGCTTGTGCTCTCTATGACGACACAGCTAGACCAGGCACGTATTTGGACAGCGGTGAAGGAGTTCTACCGATACGTGATGCTCTCGCATCGGTGGGAATATGACGAACCTCTGCTTCAAAAAGTTGAGAACATCACAATCTACGAGCTCGAAGTATCTCCGGCAAACACCAAACTCAAGACATTCTGCTCACTAGCGCACTCTCTTGGCTTCCGGTGGGCATGGAGCGACACGTGTTGCATCGATAAAGAGAACCATGTGGTATTGCAAGAGTCGTTGGTTGCAATGTTCACGTGGTATCGTGGGTCATCAGTGACAATCGTCTACCTTCGCGGTGTCTCGTCCGAGTCTCAGCTCCCCGGTGGTCTTCAGGAGAGTATCTGGAATACTCGAGCATGGACATACCAAGAATATGTGGCCGCCGAGACGGTCTTGTTTTACACAGAGGACTGGAAGCCTTATCTCGACTTAACCTTAACCAACCACAAAGAGTCGCCTGTCATCGTGTTGGAAATGCAACAAGCAACTGGAGTTTCCGTGCAAGAGTTGGCCGTACTTCGACCTGGACTCGATAGAGTGCGCGAGAAGCTCTACTTGGCTTCCATGCGCCAAACAACGCTCGTCGAGGACATCGCATACTCGCTACTTGGCATATTCAATATTGCTAT
>JBBPLP010000294.1:0-29433 GCA_038089875.1 Fistulinella prunicolor
TCATAAAGGTACTGGCACACAATGTGTCCCGGGAGGCGTTTTTGCGCCACGTTGAGCTATGGACTGCGTTCGACCATCCGAATGTGTTGCCGCTGTATGGCGCAAGTAGTGCAGTGGGAGAGAAGCCGTGGTTCTTTGTGGGCGAGTTTTGTAGTGGAGGGAATCTCGTGACAGCACTCCAGCTCGCGAGGGAGGGAGGAGTGATCGCGTTGGGAGATCTGGCTACGGTACGTGTGGACCTGTTGAGATTCATGCATGAGATTGCCAAGGGAATGGCGTACTTGCATGGACATGGGGTCTTGCATGGGGATCTCAGGGTGCGAGAGTTGTGTATATACCACATTTGTCGGTGGCTGACCCCCGTTTGACAGGCAGCGAACGTGCTCGTCAACAAGAATGGGCAATGTATGCTTTCTGATTTTGGGCAATATGAGATCAAGGCGGAAGCGCATCAGTCGTGTGGACAGCCCAAGCCGCGTAAGTTGTTTATAGGACCAAGTCTGATGTGTGCAAGCTCACCTTGGTTTTTTCCCTAGATTCTATCAGATGGATGGGACCTGAAATGTTGACTGGCGTTGACAGACCGACGACCGCCACGGATGTTTATGCGTTCGCGATGTGCTGTGTCGAGATACTTGGTATGGGTGTCCTTCCCTGGGCGTCACTGAACGACAAAGCCATACATGTGCTCGTGTTGGGTGAGTGCACCCATCTTTTTATGATGGGCGACATTGATACAGTGTCGTTGTAGACAAGGATGAGCGTCCACCGATTCCTGTACTCGCTGAGTACGCCGAGGTCACCGAGGTGGTTTCGAATTTGATACATTCATGTTGGGCTCGTGAACCTGATCGTCGACCGTCGTTTGCAAGCATTGCCGCTTCACTGGAAGACAATTGGAGACATCGGGGTCATGGGAGCCCTCAGGTTTATCACGCTTCGACGCCCTCGAAAGCTAACAAGTCAGGGCCTGTCACCCCCGCCGAGTCTTCACCTGGGGACGAACAGTATGAAACTGCCTCTGAGAGCATGATGATCGAAGTCCAGGGAGAAAATGTGGACGGTATGATGGACGTACCGTTGACCAGTCCCGCGCCAGCCCTTGGGAATGGAAACATGGCTCGCTCCACAGGCATGAAGGTCTTGACGCAGCTGTCATCGTGCCTCCTCGAGCACCAGAGTGAAGACACGCCTGCACCCTCTTCGACGAACAGGCTGGATATGGATACAAGGAACGAGGAAAACTACCGTCTCATTATGGGAGCGAATCATGCATTTCACAGTTCACGTGAGTTTCTTCCCTCTAAAAGTGCTGGGATGTTGAATCAAAATGTCTGGCTTTTCAGTGACGCTTCCCCTGTGGTCCCCGACACATGTCGAACTCGGAGCGGTTGGATACCTTTCGAAACCTAAGGGCGAGTTTATCACGTTATTCAACGCGATCGACCCTCTCCAGAGCTGCGAGGAGCGACTCCGCCGGCTGCCGTCCATGTACGGGTATGGCAAGTTCGAAGTGCAGAAGCGGGAGGATGGGAAACGGAGCGTAGCACAGCGCGGTCTCGATGCCATTTCCGGGTTTTTGACATTCAAGGCGCGAGGCGACCGGTCGCATCCGTATGTACTTGGATCTTGCGAACCATATTGGTACTAACGCATGATTAGGGAACGAATCGCCCGACAGTATGCGTTTCCACTCGTGCAAGGAAAAGTATCGGCACATTTATGTGTGGAGAAAACGATACACCGGTACATGGACCATTTGGAAGCGCCAACAACGTGGTTTGAACAGTACGTGGACCTCATCTTGGAAGTGTATGGACCACACTATAGGATCCAAAGAGAAGACTTGATTCTCGGTGAGACTCTTACGCATTTCGCGGTCGGTTGTTGAGCCTTGATACGTGATTTTCTCTACAGTGGTTGAGACGCTGGATGCACCAGACTGGGCGGTGTTCGTCTCCGACGATCATGCCGATGGTCGGGCACAATTCAATGTATTTTCAGGCCGGGAAAAGGGTGAACCATGGGGTATGTATACCACGGAGCAAGCAATCAAGAATGGTGGAAGGATGGACGTGAGTCAAGGGACGTTCGCAAGCAAGGTGTCGTGCGTCACACTGCAGGGGAATGGTCACGATGTCGTGGGTGATACAGTCATGTTGGCAGGTTTGCGGTTTGAGAGAGGTAGCATGCAGGCACCGACGGTTATATGAAGGGATATCATAGATGTCTGATATTTTCTCTTCCTTTTGTTTCTTGATTTGTATTACATGTCTGGCAGTCATTCGAGGTTTCATTTCTTGTTTATTTTTGGCCCAGCGGACCCATTCGCTATGTTCCCAAAACTTCAAAAGCAATGAAACAAATTTTTTCTTCAGATGCTCAGCAACTGAATGACACCCGGAACCCTGAAGTGTTCGAACTGAAGGGAACGAATCAACAAGGCTGACTCACCCTCAGCCAATGGAAGACGTGTGGTGGAGAGATTGAAACCTTTGGACAAGGCACCCTGAGCTAGCGGTCACTGTCACTATTGAATTGCAATGGATTTGTCTCCCGACGAACAAGACTAAATTTCATGTGATGGTGACTCGCCATGCACATGATTTTTCTTGTTTAAGTACCGAAAATGTACTAGCGAGTCCGCCAGCCCCCAATTCAAGTGTGGTGGGGTGGCTAAGGCACCAAACCTTTTTTTCTCCCGCTTGGGGCTACGCTCACAACCACAACCACCCTCCACCAAGATACCTGCCGGCCCCATGAAGGATCATACCCTCGTTCTGCCAAATATGCTCGCAAAGGTGATACCTGCCCAAGCGCAGTCATCGTTGCCCATGCTGTTAGCGTTAGCACGTCTTCGGGGAAATAATCTCATGGAGGTATACGGTCGTTATGCACGCGGCCTTCTCAGGCTCACTGAGCATGCTGGCAGTGGCGGCGGCAGGAAGTTTCTCTCCGTTCTCAAGTATGCTGCTTGTATCGTTCTCCTCGTCAACGCTGGGTCTCTACCTTTTGTATGGCATAGTTGAGTCTCTGCTTTCGCTTGCTTAACTCTGGTTGCCAACAATTTTACGCACGTTTGGCTCATTACTGACTCGCGTTTCTCTCTTACGCATGTGTCCGCTCTTCGCACAGTCCGGGTGCTTTGGCACGTATTTCTCCCCAGAATGAAATTCTGGGTTTTGCGTCTCAAGCTCATATCCGCCTCGAAAGAGGAACGTGCGCGCGCGATCACTGCATGGCGTGAAGGCCTCTCGCCCGTTGGTGCCAATCCGTTTGAAGCCTGCATAGTGTATAAGCGATGGGCAAGTACGTCGCTTCAAAGCCCTTCTTTAATGTATCCTTTTCGGGCAAACTGAGTAATTAAAATCTTTGTTTATTCGTTCTTTTTCCCCTCAAGGTATCGATGATATCGATATATTCGGGATGCACCTCAGTAATTCAAGTTACGCCAAGGCACGTCTCTGTTATTACTCTCTCTTCTCCTGCCGAGCTTCTCCAAACATGAGTTATTTATTCTGTCCTTCCCGAATAGGCATTCGATTCGACGCGCGCTAAGGCACTTGTCCAGCTTCTCCCCGCTTGGGGTCGTAGCGGAGGACAGATGGCCCTCGGTGGTAAGTCCGCACTGGGTCCAACTGACGATAAGCTAAACCCCCTCTCCGTCCAGCAACCCACTATCATTTCCTGCGCGAAATTCCGCCGTTGGTGAGGTACGAAGTTCGGCTCTCAGTCGGGTCTTGGGATCATAAATGGGTAAGTTTGTCGGGCACGTACTCTTTTCCTATTGTACTTCGGGTCCGTTGTCAGTCATGTGCTGACGCTTTGCCCTTCCTTGCCTGTTAGCTCTATTTGGTGGCGCGGTACGTCACACTTCCTGGCCATCGGCATCCCACCCCTCGCTCGTCCCAATCGAGCACCCCATCTACGACGAGCGGCGCGCCAGCTTCTACACTTGCCACCCAAAATGGATCTACCCATGTCGAACATGCTGTCGCTGCCATCTTGCAAGCGGAAAAAGCGGAACACATCAATAACGGGACTGGTAGCAACACGCGCGCAACCTCACTTGTCGAACCGGACGGGGCGATCTTGCACTGTGTCGCTGTGTCCCAGATCTGTTTCAAATGGGGTCGCATCACCGTCCCACCTGCTGTCGTCCTCGCGTCGGATGGGTTCACGAAACCGTATGGTGACGGTGACAACGTCCACAATGCGAATACGGGCGCGCGTTCGTATTCACATGCGAACCCCCCGCCGAATTGGATCAAGTCACAGTCGATTCGTGTGCCTCCTCACGGAAGCATGGATAAGTTCCGTAATTTCTTACGAGGTAATTGGCGGGACGTACCCGAGGGCGAACGATGGTGGGAGGACGCCCTTGGGGGTTCGGTTGAAGCGAAGCGCCAGGCGAATTTGGACATATTAGAGTCCCTCAGGCTGGGCTTGGAGCAGACGCGATCGTTGTAATGAAAAGGAAACACCTCATGTGACGGTTTTCTTTTTTTTTCTATTTTTTCGACCCCAATTTCATTCGTATGGTTCGCATTAATGACCGTCTCATGATATTTGGTTTGTTCGTATTTTTTAATATTTTTAGAGCATCTATTGGGACATCGCCAATATGACCAAATATATGATGGGAATAACTGACCACGAAACTTTTTGTTATTTTCCTGTCTCGATGGAAAAGAGGACGGAATGAAGGTATCCCTTGTGAACATCGTTCCGTACTCTAGGCGGTCCAGAAAAATTCAGCTGAGGAGAAATTAAGAGATAACGTTCAAGTATGTAGTTCTGCCCAATTCTTTGGTCGACTCATTATACAGTATCGATGGAGATGGATTTCGATTGTAGTTATACATTATGCGACACTGTAAGTGGTGTTTGTGGTACTACTAAAGAACAGGCAAGTACATCGAAAACGTCCTCCGACATTGGGTGGGTATACGTATGTGTATGTGTACGTGGATATACAAAAAGGCTCGGCGCCAAAGATGAGTGGAAACGAAAAGAGGGAGTGTGCGTAGGCCTTCAGGTTGAGGCAAGTGTGTTCAAAGTTAGTTTCAAAGCGATATGTAATGATAACTCGGTTGACGACGTCCCGCGGCGATAAGTCGCCCGCAGTATGGTCGTCGGCTTTTGGAACGAAGACGGTGGCGCGGCTTCCCTTGTCGTCTTCTCTTCCCCTCAAATGCCCCTGTTCATTCTTCAGATCGTTTCTCGTGCTTTTAGATCGTCGATGATGCTGGATGGCTCAGAGCCATACACCCCAAGCTCGATCACGTTGATGTCGTCGTATGTAGCTCCGCGCCCTCCGACAACCGTAGTACACGATGCATTCCGACTCGCTCCCGAACGAACGTCATCCACGCCAAATTCACCCACGAGGCGAGTGGGGACTCGAGCACCAAAACGGAGATTCGCAGGGAGTACATGTGGCGCTTCGTCCTCGTCTTCCCTAAAACTCTTGCCATGATTCCATACCTTCCCGCGTGCGATCCAGAGTATGATCAAGAGCGGCGCAATGACCTGCAAGGTACATTTGTCAGGTTGATTCTAAACGACTGTTCCAGGGCCGATAAGACCCTTTCTGTGCGGCGGGCTCACCTGAATCTGGCTCATCGTCGCCAAGATGATCACCAGTCCAGAACTGTTTTGAGTACACAGAACTAAAAATGCGAGCGACCAAACGCCATAGAGTGCCGCAGATTCGATCAATACTGTTGCAATACTCATGTAGGGGGACTCCATTTTTGAGCCTACCACGGCAGAAAGTCGGTGAACACGACCAGCCGAAGAGCGCACGAATAATTGTATGTGATGCAAGTAGGATAGAAGCAGGAACAAATGATACCACGTTAGTAGATACAATCTCGACGTCCGGATCGCAGCGCTCACCAAACACGCGCTCCAGTTGAATCTTATGCCAATACAGCCGTGCGGCGATCAATGCCGTGGCAAGAACGTTTAGAGAGAACGAGAGCACATAATAAATGAGCATCATGTTCTCTGAGAGGTAGAATATCTTGCCCAAGCCGGCTTCTTCTTGCAAGATAAGGATGCTGAAGACTGCACGTAGGGAATTCACGTTAGCACATGCTCTCTATCGTCTACAATAGCGTTCACTCACCAACGACACCTGCGTACATTGCGCACGCCAGCGGAATAACCCATCTCACATACGCAACATGATAATAAAACACGATGAACCTGCAAAGCTGTAGACCTCACATTAGCGCTTCTCAATATGTTGACAAGAATCAACACCTACAATCAGGGCGTCCGTCATCCAAAGTATTATTGAAGAGGCGATATCGGTCATGACCATGGCGTTCTGACCGGCCATGAATGTGATGTAATATTCGTAGGGTCCTCCGGGATACAACCTATTATCGACATAGGCCACGATCGCGTTCTGAGAATTGCCAGCTGTGTACACTGTCGCAAGGACGAATAAAACGGAGGTATAGGCGATGTAAAAAAGCGTCTTGAGCCATTCTGTCCGGGATCTCGAGAATGAGTCTGGATGCGACCCAGATCGTGCATTGCGTCGAAGCAACTTCCTGAAGAGGGAATAGGTGGTTATACAGTAGAGGGTGGCCACAATGCCATAGAAAACCCCAAGGAGTGTCGTAGCCGCTATCAGATTAATGCGATCGTTCAAGAGGTTCGTGCTGGTTTCACTGCTCCCTGCATTGGTCGAGCTCGCAGACGCCACATCGAGCATTGCAGTCGTCACCGCTGCGAGGGCCGCAGATAGTGCCGAATAAGCTACAGAAAGGTGATGTTTGACTCGGGGGTGTAGCGGGCAAGGCGATCGAAATGAAAGTGGAAAGTTGTTCGACCATTATGAATGGGCACTAAATGAGCGTGTGCAAGGGGCCATATCGTCAAAACGGAGATAAGTGATACCAAATTATGCGCAGTGGAGCTGTCCGTGGATTCGGAAGATAATCGAACCCTGATAACTGTCATCCGAGTAGCGATATGTGCATTTCGTAACGTGTGGTCAGGGTCGCAGGAATGAAACTCAGAATCAGGAAAACTGAAGGATTCGATCAAGTCTGTTTGAAGACAGCAAAAGGAACGAGGACAAACATACGGGGAAAGAAGTTATGTGACAAAGTCATCACAAGGAGAAAAAGAAAAACTAATCCGTGGGGTGCCACCAAACCTTGATACTAATTCAGGCCTGGTACCTATCGGCATAGAAGCTTGCTGAGTTTACACCCACCATATATCCGCCTTGTCAGCACTCGAGCGCTTGAGCAATGGACACGATAAACTTGAGTGACTAATGGTAAGCGCCTGAACGAAGCAAAAGTCCGAATACCAGATTTAAGCGCTGGTGGTGTTAGAAGGCGACGAATGAGAACAACCAGGGAGGGCCTCGTGACTGCACGGGACGCTGAAGAATGACCAACGTAAGGCGTCTGGATGGAACAAGGACCGAAATTATAGGTTCAAGCGCTGTTGATGAGTTAGAAGAAAGCGCAAACGGGACATCCTCGGAGCAAAATCCAGTGACGCTTCAATTCCAGCTCTAACAACGACATGTTCCCGACAAGAAGCAATCCTATGCACGGCGCCTACTGGAGGAGAAAACAAAGTTTGTTCTCCGTTTGAAATCGATGGGTGCTGCCTGCGACGAGTCTCGACCGTCTGTAATAATCGTCAGTAGACTCAGCTCAATGCTTGTATGCGTGTAAATGGCACACAGTGATTAGGCTTGTCGTCCGAGACTGGAGCTCAGATGTCAGTGCTTCTATCGAGCTGGACACATCGCCGAGGGGCAGATAACGAGACGGTGCATGCGGTATACTTGAAGATCTCCTGCTTCGAATTGAATACAAAATGAAAAGTAGCATTTATAATATTGTTTCGTCATTTTTGTGTTGGGTGGCCAAAGTTACCGCTGGGTCACCTTGTGAGAGTGAATCACAACGTCGCAATTTTGGTACTGGTTTGGATGGACAGTTGATCTGCCTTCGTTGGTACCCCCGCTAGCTCATCGGTTCAATGTTTTCGCCACTAATGAACTGTAGATTACAATAGTAGGTCCGAAACGGACGTCTCTCATACCACATTGACACCGCCGGTCGCACCAAAGTCCAACTTTGATCTACTCTCCCAACCCATCACGATGAACACTACCTTTCCAACCGTGTCTATCGACGTGGTATGTCCCCGTAGATGTGCAATATCTCCCCCTTACACCTCCTGGGGCTCCCCCGTTTCCCGTACATCGTTATCGGTCTGGGGCATTGACAGGTCCTCGAGCGACAAACCGCAAAAGAAGTCATCCACGGAATCCTCCACGCCATTCTTTTTCATCGTCTATTTGGAACGGTCAAGCCTCAGACGTTTGAGGTGCTCGACGTGACCATGGTTAGCATCTCAACTACCATTTCCTCTACTCCTACACTTTTCGTTGATAGGTTTCTGTTGAGATTATCCCCTGCCCTCTTTTCTGTTTTCTCTCTCCGTTTCCCTACCTCTAGTCCATGAATACAATACTAACGGACGACGAGCAGCCCGGCGTCGCAGATCCCGAAATGGAGCAACTCGTCAATGACAAAGTAGACGTTTTCTGGAAAGGGATCGAGAGCGGAATAAATAAACGTGGACAGGTGAGCTTTCAGGTCTCACGTTTATCCCTGACTCCGTCTTTTTTGATGCACACGTAGATCCTGGTCACCTTTTCGGAAAAAAAACCTAAAAAGTCGTGGTTCCAAGTGTATGTTGGGGAAGAAGACGTTCCATGGGAACAATGGTGAGTCCCCTTCCTCCTTTCGTTCCTTGCCTCCGATATTCGCCCCAACTCAAATAGGATCGTCAACGCAGAGCTAAGACAACCAAAGTCGGACCGAGGTGCGCCTCCTATGCGATGCATTCCCATTTCGTACGCACTTATAATTATAACACCCCATTTGGATCCGGACGTATCTTTTTTTCAACGCAACACTCCACCGCATCTAGACCGTCATGAATTCAGCGCCACTCTCGCCACCACCCTTACCAAGGCCCTTCAGGTCATGCTCACCCACACCTCGTCTGAAAAGGGCCGTACGGCAGTTCCGCTTATCACCAACGCCACCGGTATCTCACCGTTTCCCATTCGGATCACGGTTAGAGTGGATGGGGCTGAGATCGGGTGATGTTTGTTATACTAATAAATCATTGTTGGCAATTCATCTCGTCCCATTGAATGGGTACCCCGTCCCTCGTGATGCTATGTGTTACTTCATGTAGACGTCAACATTCTATACACGATACAGTCGAAATGCAGAGTACTACTGCTACAAGCATGATGCGTGATGATTAGTACTTTACTATAAAATTGCTTCAAAGTGGAAAGCGTCAGCTTGCATGCTTCTTCCGCTACATCTATCCTTTCTCCCAATCGTATATTCAGCAAAGTCGGGCACGATGTGTTCCGAAATCGTTTACGGCTGCTTGGTATACCGCGTTAAATGCTTCCTGCTTACAAACTCGGCTCTCTTTTCCACCCCGCTTGAACAGTTCTGTAGATTTGCGCCCTCAGTTGTCTATATTCGCACTCGAGTTATCAGCAGAAACACCTACCGAGGAAGCGCTCGCCAACCCATAATCTCAACGGCGCGTTCCCGACGCCGTCTTTGGCCTGCTTTTCATCTGACGGCGCCTCATCCCCGTCGGGTTCTCCCTGTGTCTTCTTGGGGTTGGCACCCATACCCGCACCGAGCGTCTCACATACAGCGAGGACCTCCATTGCATGCGCCGGAGAGGTATACACGTATTGCGCGCCGACGACAGCCAATACTAATGCACGCAAATGGTTATCCCCCGCGGCACTGAGCAGCTCGAGTGCATGCTTCAAGAGTGATTTGGATCGGATAATGTGTGAACGTGCCACTGCTGCTGAAATTAGATCCCCGAGAGCGGGTAGTGGTGCGGAGGCACCCGAGGAACATCGTGCGAGCGCATCCTTGACGAGCGCCATGGTGGGCGCATCAAGCTGTAGGTTGGTTTGTTCGCCTGGAGGGGCGGAAGAAGGTGGTGATTCAACGGCAGAGAGACCGATACGGAGGAGCGCTTCGCCAGCACGGGCTGCCGCGGCTATAAACCCCCCTCCCAGTGCCAGACCTGACCCAACAGGACTTGCACCATCGAGGTGGGCAGAAACACGATAGCATGTTCCAGCACGTTGTGTATCTCCAAGAGCATGTGCAAGGTGTGCATGAAGAAGCGTGATACGAGCGGCATAAGCAGGGAAGAAGGCGTGCGTGCGAGTATGGGCGATCAGCGTGGCGAGATGCTAGCAAAAAATATGTTAAATGGTAGGTATAATGGATACAGCATAGACTCACGCTCTCTGCGGCTTCAAAGTTACTCCTTTGGATCGACACCTAGGGTTTGAAGAGGTGAAATCACCCCACAGCGCAAAAGCTGGAAACTGGCTTACAGTAACAAGTTCGCAAAGCAAATCCGCCTCGATTCTGAAGGCTTGTTGTTCAATAGCAGTTACGTCACTATAAGACGCCCAAAGCGGGACTGGAAGAATGAACATCCAGCATTGAGTCATCCGGGAATTGAGAGAACGAACTAAACCTACCATCAATTTTGATGGGACTTTCTTTATCCCGGCCCTCCCTACACTGCACCACTCCGCACTCTGCAAATACTCGTTTCTTGGGACGGCGAGATACCGGATCCCGTTTGGCAACGGCAGAGACAAGAAAAGTGAGCAGAAACAATATACGCGGGTGAGTCGTTTGTACGACAATGGAATCGTGTCCTGGAAGGGGGATCTGGTGGCAATGACAGTGAAAATACACCAGGAGCGACAAAAATGGTGCGTACTTCAACCAGCCCGTCGGAATTGACACCACCCACCAGTGCGCCGCGATCCATGAGAGTATGTAAAGCAGCTAGTCGAGCGTCAGCAGCACGCGCACGACCCGCGTGTGTATGAAAAATGACACCCAAGATGAGAAGATGCGCAGTAAGCGCAAGTGTGATGGCATCCGTGCCCTTTGGACCAGGGACAGACTTTGTTTCTTTAATCGGAGAAGGGGTAGAGGTAGATTCATTATTGGGTTGGGACTGGGATTGAGATTGAGAGGAAGCACTGCTGTGCACATCCTGCGCCGTTATTGAGTGTGATCTCATTAGGGTTTCTGAGGTGTCTTGTTTTGCCTTTTCGCCTTCCTGACCCTTCGTGGGTTTCTCCTGCGCCGTGTGGAAAAAGAGTCGCATGGTTTTTTCTGCATCAGAAAGTGCGTCACCAACTAGATCCCACATGCCGGCGCCCACTAACACCCTAACGCGCAAGACTGCCGCCAAATCTTCAATAGCAGAATGCCGTTTTTGGGCAGCAAGACTGGACAACGTTGTGATAACTGTGAGGGCAGCCTGCAATTCGGGTGCTGAGCATGCAGCAGGATTTGCTGCACCACGCGCAGGCGGTGGCGCCGATGTTAGGTGTGTGATGAGGGCTAAGTGGGCAATGTACACGATAGAAGGGGGATCAGAGGATATGAGTGATGCTAGGAACCTTCGCAACAACGCGCGCGCATATTTCGTGTTGTTACTTTGAAATGCAAACTGGGCATTGAGCAGCGACAGGTGGTGGCGGAGTGGACGGAGGGAAGGATGCTTCAACGTACCGATCAGCCAACCTGCCGGGACAAACCTGATTATATGCACGAATTACGTACCTTCTGTGCGATGAGGAGCTGGAAAAAAGGATATTTTCAGTTTCTTCATGAAGCTAACGCCATGGGATGAAACCTACCCCCTTTCCGATCGCTTTCTCGACCTTGCAGAGCAAAGATTATGATCAAAGAGAGCAGGATTTCGACAGATAGCTTACTTCAACTTCCATTCCATTGGCCCAAGCATGCCTACCAGTGGCAGCGAAACCGCTATTGACGACTCTAAGTCCTACCTCAGCTAGGCTAGTCCAAGCTCGGCACTCCACGTCCGGGGTTAGCGATTTCAGCTCAAGGCACCTCCGCAGTGCTCTAAGTGATAGAAAAAGCGACAGCGGATAATGTTCATGGCCGGGTGGATGAGCTAGCAGCGCTGGGAGCGCGAGGAGGAGCACTGGAGGAGGTAGATGTCGGAACGTCGACAGAGGTTGAGATAACGTTGACGATGGTGGCGGTGGCGGCGGCGGGGAAGATAAATCCGCGCTATCTTCAATGTCGTTTGTACGCGGTCGTTTCTGTGGGCGAGGATTGAGGTCCATCGTGATGAGGGTAAGGTGAGAGACGTGACATTCAATAGTGTGTCACGCGTAAATTGGTCTGTGACGGATCGCGTCGCGGCGCGTCGACTTGGCAACGCCACTCTGTCCACGCGCCGAAACGAGTAAGTCAACCAACACCAACTCAGGCGCAGTACTAGCTGTTGTATGCTTTCATATTGTTCTCACGACGCTCACACGGCAATGCTCTGCGAGTATGACGAGTAACTTAGGCTGCCTACAACTTGAGTGGACCAAAGACGACAGCCGGAAGGAATCAAAGCCAAAAGAAGTCGCTAGATCTAGGTAAATTAGGTCAAGTACAACAGACTGTCCTGGGTAAATAGATCAGCAACAATCAAAGCACGCGTACAGTAAATGGAGCATTTATCATCTTAGGACATAGTTTAGAGGGGTCGATTCTGTACTAGGGCGTCTACAGCAGCATGCGTCCGGACATGCAGGGCGTTCTGTGGGGTCATCTCATCTCAACAAGGAGAAACGCTTTAAATAAAATCGAAAACGCACCTCGAGGCTGTATTTACCTTTGCGTCCAGCAGCATTAACTTCGAGCGGTTTCCCGCTGAGTACCATGTCAAATTGAGCCTTGGCACCATCTCTGTCGCCGCAACGCGCGAGGAGACGTCCATACTCAAAATCTGTTCAGGCTCTCAGCTCATCTGATGTGTTATGAAGCCGAAAGGGCGACCTACGAGCATAGTAAACGACATAGTGGTCTAGCTCTATCTTGGGTCCGTTTGCGAACACTTCCTTAAATGCAAACTCGGCCTTGTGTTGAGCTTCATCAACAGAAACAGAGATCTTTTCACCCGGGCCCAGTTCTGCGTCGGGATCCTGAAAGTATATCAGTTTGGCAAAACGAGCTACCGCCACAATGCGAATTTGGTCGATAGCCGAGAGAATGAGCAGACATACTGGATAGGCGACGAAGCGCCAGCAAACGGCTTCCAAGAATCTCGTCAAACACAGGTCATCCCAGTATCCTTCCCTCCCTTCCACCTTGCTTCTCGTTCTATGGTTCTTCTCACCCGCATGATTGTTCTTTCCTCTGTTTGGATTTGTGCTTCCATTAACGTGATTCATCTCAAGCACACCAAGCTCTTCCAGTGCTTGATTGACTTGAGGGATCATGCGTTGGAATACAATCTGGCGCGGAGCATGAGAAATGGCAGCAAACACATAAGCGAGCTCAAGTGCTGGTAGGATGAGCCGGTTATTTTGAGCTAAATATTTGCGTGCCTTGCGAGCGGCAAATTTCTGGCAACAGGAACCATCAATGCATGATCGAAATACAAGTTAGTAAAGTGAGAATAGCCTCGCGTCTTACCTCGAGAGGTATACTCTTACCAGCTATCCGTTGCCTAAGCCCAGATACCTTATCCATTAACTTCGCGGCGTTAGCATGATCACCAACTGTTGCAAGACAAGCCGCCTCCCCATATGCATAGGTTGCTTTAGACCACTATTCATAGAGTTTACTGAGTCCATATGCACACAAGGAGCAGAATTGTACTTGCCGTCGCCTCGCCTAGCAGGTGATGCCACCAATCTTGGCTGGCATCAATATTCCATAGTGCTAAATTGGCAATAGCACTCTCCCACCAGCTTATATGGTGCATATTACGGTATTGAGTTTGTGCTTGCGCTGCCCGAGCATAGTATTCGAGTGCCCGTTGTGGCTGCGAACGTGCAAGTGCGAGGCGACCAGCACCATAAAGGAAGAACACTCCTGGAACATACGTAAGCACGAGTCTGCAACGATGTGCAAAAATACGAATGCACCGTTAGGATATCTCTCTAAATTCCATTCTACGATTCTTCGAGCCATGGTCACATCGATCCCTTCAAAGGTATACATAGATAGTATAAGATGGAATATGAGTAAGGTCATGTCACAAATCGCACGACGAATGCCTTCGGACTCTGCATGATATCGACCTCGTTGAATGATGGTGGCACAAAAGTAGTGTAACTTGTGACTTGCCTTGAGAGGTAACGCTCCTCTCTCCATTGGCATCCCAGCCACCTGCCCGATTTAACCACCTGAGGGCCTCCTTGCGGTCACCTCGGTAGCCGAATAACTCAACGATGGTAAGGAGTCGCCCGGGCATCAAGGACAGGACGAGGTGAGATAAACCAACACCCAGATATACGCCTGAACGAAAGTGTGCATCAATGGATGGGTCTTCTAGCGATCCATTCGATATGCCATCATTCGCATGGGTCGCAGCATACGCAGCGTCGGCGGCTTCAAGATATCGACCAAGTTGTCGATATATTGACATCGTGGTGCGCATATTCAATCTGAAAGTCAAGGCAGTGCATGACTTTGGTACCTGAGTCTTCTCACACCTAAAGAATCGGAACACTCACACTTCCTTGACGAATGCAAGCCAATCCCCAGAGTACACGATACCTAGTAAACTCTACCGGTGGAGACATTAATGACTGTGTAAGTAGGGTGAACGATCTGGATACCTTTTCATACAAGCTTTCAGCGTACACAAGCTCTGCGTGTCTCTCAACCGGTGTCATTTGTGCAATCCACTCTGTACCCGAATTGCTCATCCCAGGAACGATATAGCCCGCGATGCGACCTGCCAACGATGGTGCGGGTTTGCGGTGAGCAGAAGCGACGGAGTTGCCATGTCTCGTATGATTTATAGCTGAAAGCAGGTCCTATCCCGGGCAGTATACACATCAACACTATGCATTACAAGCCAGTGGGAGGCCTGACGAGCGACGTACCTTGTCTTCGAATGACATGAGACCCTTGACACATTGAATGAGGCCATAACCAGTAGCAAAATACAGTCTTTCCCTGAGAAGAAGTTTCAGTTTCAGAGCTTGAACACGTGTCGCGGCGACGCACTTGTTCGGGTCGACACGATGACAGTGCTCCTCAGACTCGAGCATGCGAGAGTGAAGGAACTCATGAAGTGCCCAGTGAATTCCTGGGATGTCATCCAAAGCACGCTTCGGATCGTATACCGCTGGGACGAGGGGTGGTGGGCGGTTCATGATCATTGCTGATGTTTTTCCCGCTACGGATACAGCCAAGTATTGCGATGTGTGCGCCTTACAGAGGCTTTAAGCTTAAGGCTACTTCTTATCGTTTTCTAGCCGGTGCGCGCAATATGAACGGTGACACGGAGGAGGAATATGAGTTCAGTGGGAAATAAAGAGCCAGCGCCCTGCACGATTGCTCGTTTGACACTGGGCGCGTATAAGCGATGACTAATGCTCTTTCTCGTCATCGCCACACTGGTCGTGCTCAGCATGTGGTGACTGGCAGACAATCTTGAAGATGATCGAGCTGCAGCGCTCACAAATTTTCACTTCCCCAGTCCCTGTACGCCACAGCCTGGTCCTAGGCTCGTTATGATGATTACGGCTAACAAAACTCATTGCCCACAATCGTGCTTCTGCATTCTATGATGGTGCTAGCGTTCCGAGGTGGCTGCGAAAGAACACTACTAGATCCATATCCATGTCTGTACTTTGGTTCCCCCAACAAAACTCTCTCAAGCAAATCTGGGGATGGCAAGATATCTATGTTTGGCTATTCGTTTGTCTATACACCCAATCATTCCCCCGCCTCTCATTACGACTCACCAGCCATATTTCTCACCCAAGCATTTGATCTCCCGCCCGCTAGGCTTCCTTAGGGCGAGATCTCCGTCAAGTATACTCTTCGCAGAGGACGTTCGTAGCCTCGACAGGCCACTGCCCTCAAATGTGGCGCCAAAGACACAGAATGAAACTCTGTATATCATTACCGAAAGTGGTACACTTTTAACTGTGCGGACCCTAGATCGATGTCGTGGGGTGAAACGTTGAATACTATTCCCTGACATAATAAACCGCTCGTAAATCGCTCAGTTATTTTCTTCCCAGCGGGCTTAAAAGAGGAATGGATGGCATCCGACTACATGTTCCCAGTTCCATTTGCTTGTCCATAGTATGTGTGCAATCATTTCTTACCGTAAGCCATCCATTTGACCACATGACTTCTGATGCGGCGGATGCTGGTTCGGGGGACATCTCGTCACACTCCATCAATATCATTATCACGTCCAGCACCACGTGTTGGGCAGGATGATCACATTCTTCCTCGGCATCTTGTTTCATTGCCGTCGATTTGTCGCGTTTTATCGACCCAATTCCACTTAACCCCATTGCATATGGGGCGAGGCTCGCCATCACAACTTGAACCTGTCGCAAGGTTCTTCATGTTAGGTGTGCTGCTGTGGGAAGATAAGTAAGTCCATTAGACGGAGCCAGAGGTAATATAATAATCCCCAAAATGGCTTTGTGCGAGCATACAAACTCAGTAGTCTCCTTTAAGCTAGGATAAAATTCCCATCAGGTGGCTAGGCCGAGAAAGACGCGTGGTCACAGACCTTGTTGTCTCCTTTCTACGAAATGGAGATCGATACTCGTGGCCGACTGAATGGGGCCAGGGCACTCACCACAATGACCAATTATCGATCGGATCTCCAACATAAACATCCACTAGTCCAGATTTTGGACAGCCGCCGAGGGGTGCACAGTGATACATCAGCATCGGCGGATAGCACAAAAATCTACGATCTAAACACGGTAGTAGTATGAGGCAGGAAGTACCAGAGATGTGCGATTCTTCACTCCAGACTCACAGATCGTTTTAAAGTTGGACATTTGGTATACAATCCTGATATGCACCAATTTGATTGGGCTTGTTGTTTCGCCCATGAGTCAGTATCTTTAACCCTTCTGCACTTCCGGGACACCTAGAGCGCTGACCAAGTTCGGTCTCGCTTGCTTTTCATCTTCTCCGGGCCAACTTCGGTCGCTGCTCGGCCCACAGCTGATTGAAATCAGTCTGATCATGAAGCGGTCTGTTTCCCCCTTCCTAACGAAAGATAGTTATTTTCGTGGCCCAGTTGCATAGATAAGGGATCGGTAACCAAAATTATACCCGGTAACAAAGACGTTGAATTATAATTTGTTTTCCCCGCCAACGGGAATTCTTCGGTAATTTCAATATGATGGTGTTCTCGGGTCGCAAGGAGTGATGATATCGATCGCTTACTTGAAAGACAGCGTGCGTCAATGGGAGATGACTGCCCCGAATATCTGAGAAATGGAGATAAGTTAGAGTCGGAAAAATCACGGAGTGAAATTTATGCATTAATGAGCGTCTCAGCGTGACGGATATAGCTACACGAAATGTGGGGGTATGTTCAGTCTCGACCTCTAGGAGATATACAATATTATTGCGCTTGCACACATAACGATAGAAATCAATGTGTACGTTTGTCCTGTTCCTCTTCATGCATTCGTGCATTCACAGCGCTGAGGTAGGTATCTGTTGGGACACAATGAGAAAAGTGTACCATATGCTTCGGGGCCACCTACTCCAAAACAAGCTCACAACGCTAACGACCCCAAAACGGAGATGATGAGGGACTATAGCGAAGTTGATTATCTGCGTCGGAATAAAGACGGCCCTAAACGCATGGAATAAGACGTGACGGTGACATAGGACACCCATTTCCTCACCAGTTACGGATCAAAGTGGGAGTATAGTTCTGGAAACGATTTGAGAAATGTACGTCGAGCAAATGTATATCCGACTCAAGCTTACTTCGTTGATACGATCCACTGCACCGGATACACCTTTACCTTCCAGGATGCTCATTGTACCAAAGAAAAATCCCACGGCAACTGATAAAGGTGAACACATGCAACACTGATTATACTAGGTCGTACCCGGAGTCAGCAGAGCCTGGTCGAGCCAAACCTGATTCCGTATTCGTCAGCTCCAACAAGAGGATATTTAGCAGGGCGCAACGTACGCGATATATCACACCTCTCGTTGGGCTTGCGAATTTGATGCGGTTCAGAAGCTGGTACCATTTTGTGAGCGCAGGGCCAAAGAGAGCACCTGTTAAACGTTTCGGTATCCGCAATCGCCATCCGAGCAATATTGCAAGGCAGCCTACCTCCATAAAAGGTTAATCGAGCAGTCCGCATGAACTACATTGGTTGATTGGTCGTATCAGGTTCATATGGTGAATCGAGGTAATAGCCACACACGTCATGATTTTTCCCTTGATGCTCAATGGCTTGCTGTGCAATTATATCACCAGCACCGAACAGTACAGCCGCGGTTGCAGACTGTGCGACCATAGGGCGATGAATTAGGGCTGCGCTACGACCGACATGAGCAAACAGAGAACGGGTAATGTGAGCTTTTCACAAACTTGTAAATCCGAAAGAAAGAAGCCATGGAAAATTTTTGGTAACGTGAATCAAGCAGAACTTGAGGTCTGCTTGCAACTACCGGTGGTTGAACCAGGTTGGAGCTTAAGAGCCGCTCGGAAGAACAATAACGTAATATAACACAGCCTCGAAGGTCTCAGGCTTTCCTTTCAACGAGTTCTATTGTGCTTGTCATTGGCCTGAATCTTCTAATTCTACGACTTCCCGACGGGCACAAGACTATGCAAATGGGCTGATTATGCCCATTCCCGAGCTCCACAACGAGTCGTTGGGCCGTGTAGATGTGCATATACGTTGCCTCTGTGAAATAGATAGAAAGGAGATATAACGATCCAAGTATTTATCTTGCACTGATTGTCCTAGCGAACGTGAACGTTTGAACGTTGAACACGAATGTCATGACCCGGTGGCAGCTGGTCAGTGGTCACATTGTAGTACGCACGTGTCTACGTGCACATCACGTGATTCTAATGTAGTTGGGGTGTGCTGGTCGTGTACTTAGCTCAGCTGCTGCGTGTGTTCCTGCCACCGGTCGATGGCAGAGTCTGTCTAACGAGTACTCGCTGTTATTGATGTTCTCTCCCTCGTCCGCTCACCAAACCTGCCGGAAACGCCCCATTGCCATACACAAGAGTCCCCTCTCACCTTCCATCTCATTTGTCATTGCAATACCCCAACAAACACGTTCGTTACCCTCTGCAGCCGACAATCTACCCAATATTCTACGTAGAGCCATGCCGCATGATCCTTCTCAGCCAGATACTCAAATGACCATCGATAACCACCATCAATCATCCGCCAACGGTGACTTCCCTAAGTCGCCTCCTTTAAACGCTATCCACGAGTCCGACCAATCAGTCTCAGGTGCAGTGTCGATCATGCCTCTCGTCACGTATGACCCTCATCTGATTTATTGTGATAATTACATCAAGATCCTACGCCTGCCGCCTCGGGGCCAGTCCCAGACCTAGCTCCTTTAGTTCCTCTCGCCGACCAGCCCTTACCCCTCATCGAGCCTACAAGCACTTCTTTGGCTATTCCGCAAGATCCTGCAGCGCCCCCGTCCCTGTCTAATAAACGTTCATGGTTCAAGTTGTTTTCCTGGTCGCAAGACAAGGAGGTGTCTGTTGCAGAAGTAAAGGTTGAAACAGGTTTTGCACGAGAGGCGCCGGGCATTGTTCATATTTATACGGAACCATCAGAAAGCAGAGTTGAGTCCGAACCCCAACACATCATCAAACCGGCAAACTCAACTAGTGCCACTGGAGATCCCATTCCTCGTACCGACGTTCGGCCTCTACCCGAAGAAATTTCGTCCGGGTCCCCACGTTCCACCTCGACCTCGCCGCCGACAAAGCGTAAAAAGGTCGATGCCCCCTCTATACGCGAGGAACAACCGGTTTCTCAGCCTCCGTCGGTTCCTTTATCACACCATCCTCCTGTGCCTCAGGTTCAGGAGAGCATTACCCCTCCCATTGGGCCCAACCAGGTCACAGGCGTTTTTGCATTCAACTTTCCCATGTTCACAAAAGCCAGACTTCCGCCTGAGACTGCGCGCCCACGAAACCCATCGACTTTACCCTCTCATGAGCCTTCAGTTGCCACGTCGGGTATGCACGTTCCTCTATATTATTACAAATTTTGGATTTCATTACCATACACTGGATAGATTTGGTTGATACCCATGACGCAGCTTCGGTAAACGTGGCCGAACCAACGCATACGAATTCCGCCTCCACCGTACACGTTTCAGAATGCGGAGATCAATCTCTTAGCCACACAGTCGCAGTAACCGAGGTTCGCACGAATACGTGGTGGACATATCTGGGATGGAATGG
The DNA here is from genome assembly GCA_038089875.1 of Fistulinella prunicolor. Taxonomy (NCBI): domain Eukaryota; kingdom Fungi; phylum Basidiomycota; class Agaricomycetes; order Boletales; family Boletaceae; genus Fistulinella; species Fistulinella prunicolor. Next base: position 20,359 of record JBBPLP010000294.1, read on the forward strand.
AACTTCTGCCGTTCTGGCGGACGAGCGTGTGCTAAACTCGGCGGAGTCGCCTTCTGTTGGCAATCATGCCTCCTTGGCAACTCCCAACCAGTCACCTCCTTCCGATCCCGCTAAAAGCTCACAGCTGGGAGGCACGAGCAGGGATCAAATGGATATGAACTCCGATGTCAGTCCCACGGAACATTTGCTACCCATTGACAAGCAACTGCCTTCCGTTCAAGACGCGGACGTCGCAAGCTCCTCACAGGACTCCACATGGTACACACCTTGGTCTTGGTATAAGTCACCGCCGCCAACCACCATTACTATTTCCCCGGATATGGATTCCGATCCTCAACAAGGCCTGCCAGAAGGTTCTGCGGCGGGCTTAAAGGCAGACGAGGAACGGCGCGCAGGGGATTGTTTCGTTTCCAACCAAGTGTCTCCTCCACAGGATACATCTGGCTCCGGATCTATCGACTACGGCAATCCTATTCAGACCGTGATATCCGCCAATCCGACGGGATGGATGTCGTTCTTTACTGCCAAGGCAATTGCTATGAAGTCTATAACCTATGAGAAAGAAGACGGGAATATGGAAGTCATGGAAATAGACGATGAGGTGGCTCCAGACCCAACTTCCACGCCCCCATCAGCACCTACGGTGACACACCCATCGCCGACTCAGGTCGTAAGGTCTCCCATTCGAGCACAACCCCACGCGTTGGATATTCTTCCTCTTTCATCTCCGCCACCTAAGAAATCAGATGATAAACGAACCCCCATTCCTCACGCGGCAACCTACTCGGAAACCGTTGCAAATGATTCATTGAAGCGACAGCCATCGCCATCGCCGTCCAAAAAATCAAGCGTGAAAACACCAGCGTCACCCCCTCCACCAAATCTTGTCCTTCCAACGTGGAAAGATACATTTCGTACACTGCCGCGATCGGCAGTGCCTTGCGAGCCTCCATCAGCCCTGTCAAAGACTCTGCAATATGTTAGTGGGGTCTTATTTAGTCGGAATGAGGCACCTTCGAATAAGGGTAAAGGTAAAGCCAAAGAAACAGTCTATTTACCGTACGATAAAGCTCTCCCACGAACGTGGGATGTACTTGGCGGAGGGGAAGCCACAGACGTACTCAGAGGGTGCAAGAGAGTGGTTATAATCGGAGTTCATGGATGGTTTCCCGGTGGGTCACCGCCCTGAATGTGTGTAACTCACTTTTGCTCACAAAAGATCCTTGAAGGTACCGTCTTGCGTACACTGACTGGTGAGGTTAGTGCGTCGCAATGTGTCGCATGTAGATACCTTGATCAAGTTTTCTGCCCAGCCTACAGGGACAAGTTCCAAGTTTGTAAACGGTTTTGCGGACGCTCTAGATTTGTTCCAAGAGGAACATAAGGTAAAGATCGATAAAATTACGAAGATACCTCTGGAAGGAGAAGGAACCATCAATCTCCGGGTTGAAAGGTATGCGATCGTTGTCCTAATGTGCTGCTTGTCCCTGACGCGTTTTCCCTATAGATTGTACCAAACCTTGACTGGGAATAAAGTTTGGATGGATGATCTTCATGACGCGGATGTTATTTTTTTCGCTACTCATTCGCAAGGATCAGTGGTGTCGACTCATATCCTCGACCGTCTCATTGCTAATCGTCATATCATAACAACACTCAATGCCGATGCATCTGTTCCTGCAAGTGACATTGCCTCTGGTTCAGTTGCCTCAGTAAGGCCGCCACAGCGGATATGTTGTCTGGCGCTCTGTGGGATCCATCTTGGACCCTTGCGATACTTGAGTACGAGTTCATTGGTACAACCGTACATTCAGGCACGTTATCCACATCCCTGTCACGAATTGTTCATCTTATGATGGCCCCAGTATTTTGAATCCACAGCTGCGAGGGAATTATTTGAATTTCAGGTGCGACTCTTCCAGGCTCAGGGACAAATGTACCTTTTCATCCCAACATCTTCTCCTGTTGTCAGAACACGGAAAGTACTATATCCCAGGACTACTTAAGGTCCCTTCGTAATGTTCTGAACAACGGGGTATGCAATTTAGCTATGCTGAATGTGCCGCCCACAAGATTCATCTATCACCTAGATCAAAATGGTTTACATCGCATCGCTGAATGACCAGGTCGTAGGGCTGTACTCCGGACTGTTCACATCGGTATCTCATCCCTTGATATTACGTGCGTTGTATATCGACGGAGACGCATACCAGTGCGTAAAAGCTGTTTGGATATCTCCGATGATCACGATTAGCTGATTTGGTCATAGCCCGTCTGATTTTCTGTCCAACTTGCTCGTTCTACTTATTCGCATCCGAAATGCAGGGCTCTCTGATGGCGGACTTCTTACCCACCTATCGGAAGCGACGGCGGGATCGTTGAATGGCATCGGACACTCGACGCCCTATGAGGAACGCGCCACGTACTCGTAAGCTATTATCGGGTCTTGCCGTGATCCGACCCGTTTATATTTGGCTGCAGCCTAGCAATCAACTACCTGTTCCTCACCGATGGCGGTTCTGGCGCACAGGCTGAATTTGTGGAGGAACCATTTAACGCCTTGGCAGAGCGTAATGATTACGAAGTGCGTCTCCGTTCTGTACATTCCGGTGACGGTTTCCCTAGATTGATCACCCTATACCTGTACCCATAGATCCCATGGGCGCTCCGTGATCTCATCGCAGATGATAGGGTCGCTGGGCTCTTTTCCGATGAAATCGTTGCGTTACGAGATGCTTTCCGGGATTGGCATCCCAAAACGACTATCCTGCGAGACGTGAAGAGGAAGCTACAGCCAATCCAGCGTCTGTCCTCCACCTTGATCGCTTCCCGCCGTATCAGCAGACTTTGAAGCCCCGATATGGTCTAACCATTTTCTTGTCTTTCTTCCCTAGATGTCCTCACATTCCCCATTTATGTCGGACAATGCATTCATCACACATCTTTATAGCGGACCACACATGCTCTTGCTTTCTTTAACTTGGTTAGATTCCTTGGGAATCATTTCGGTGTTTTTTTACATAAACCAAATGAAGTACTATCGCATGAACTGTAATTTGAGACTGGCAATCTGATACTCGTGGCTTTGCCACCGGCCAATCAAACTCTCAAATGTCGAATTTGTCATGTCTCGAGTTCTGATGAGCCAGTGCTTTAGTAGAGAAAAAAAATGGCCTATCCTCCGGCAACTCTGGAAATGATCCCGCCATTTCAATAAGCTTGGAACCCTACTCCGCCCGAAGACGAAAAATGCTGTTTATGTATGTCCATCAGAGTCAGGCCGCATCGCATCCAAGCATGGGAATTTAAGAAGCTTGCCAACCTGGAACAGGCTATTGACAGTCAAGTTCGCAAGGGTTGTTAGTCCAAAACACGATGTACGATACACATGGAATAAAGAATGTTCGTTCCAAGATGATAGCGCTACATAAGTTTCACTGTATTCTATGCTCAACGGTACTCGGCACCGCAGTCACCTATCGTGCTGATCATATAACCCCCATTCGACTGTGCTAACACCTCTTCGATTGCATCCCTGTCCTCCTCCGTAAGAGTGAATCCAAATACGTGTTGATTGTCCTGTGGATGCTCGGAAACACCTAATCGAGCCCCTGGAAGACAAGGAGGCCAGAAAGGTAAGTGTAAGGGAAGAAAAGATTGATGCCAACGAAAACAAAGGCTATGCTCTGTCAAGGAAGATCATGATGAGGATTCCTTACCTATGATCACAGCACCCACGAACGGGTGATCGAGGACCCAACGAGTGGCGACATTGGCGATGCTCACACCGCCATGACGATCACCCACAGTACGAAGCACTGCCAAGAGAGTCTGGAAGAGTTCCCAATTTCCCCACGCTTTCAGGATCATATCGAGGTACTAAACCAGGGGAGAGAGGGCCATATGAAAAACGCGATATGTATTTACAGAGAAATGGAGGGCGAAAGAAGTCAGGGGTCAACGAGACCATGCCGGAATAGGTTTGGATGATCCGGTTTGCTCACCTTGCGTTGCGAAGGCGTCAAATTGCAGGCGTATAGATCTGGTTCCGGTCGATCAAGCCACTTGTCTGCCAAGAATCCTCCGCACTGTATTGGAAGTAATGAGGAACAACAATTCAAACATCGCATCGGACATAGCTTACAAGGGTCCCATATGTCAGAAGCTTCACGTTATGCCGCTCGCACACATCTGCCATGCCATGCAGGGGTCTTGTATCAATCAAGGAGAACTATGCCCGATGATGAGTCCTGCGCCAGTCACGGGTTTCATGGGGATGCTATCTTTACCTGCACCTGATTCGAAACGATGAATCCAGGACCAAGTTGTGTACAGATCTCATCTGTACGTATTGCGTCGAAGTTACATAAACCCACGGCGGAGATCAGTCCTTCATGTTGAAGATCTTGCAAGACTTGTAGAGCTGTCAAATAACCTTTATCGGAGTAATCTTGCCAATAAAACTAGACGTAGATGGATCAAATTTACATATGATAGGAAGAAAGCCGGAAAACGCGCACTTGGAGCAAATCAACAGATTGACTACGCATACGTTTCGTGCGTTCCCGTACTGCGGATTCCACGGTCGCGCGTGTCGGGTTGGTGGGTCTGAAAACACACCATTTAGTGGCGCCGACAACCGGCGTGTTTGACAGCAACGATTCCCGGAACTGCCCCTGGATGATCGCTCAAATGATATGAAACAGGCCAGGTGAGGGGTGACCCACGAAAAGAATTTCCGCAGACCCGTAGTGATCGGCTGTGAATAAATTCAGCGGCAAGAAATGTAAGAGGAAATTCGTTCAGATTTTACCCTTAAGGAATAGGTAACGGTAAACAGTGGAAAGGTGAGAATAAAAACCATGGGAGATTTGACATTCCGCACCATGTCTGAGTAACGGTCATCAGACAATGTAGGGAGAGCCTGGGGGGCATTCGCACCAAATGCATTGTAACCAAACTCGGCATGTCGGACCATCCCCTGACGAATTTTGGTGGCAGGTGCGCTACCCCATGCGTTACTGGAGAGCTGCCAAAGACCAACCCATAGTCTCGGAACGACAAACGGACCGAGGACGCATGTTTCTATCGAAGAGTTGGATGACCTTGAGGGCGACATGATGAGATATAGAAAGGGGCCTTGGAATGCAGACGTTGAAACATATTAGTTCAATCTTAGGCCCTTTTAATGGGTTTTGATCGAAACTCCGTCCCAAAACTTTTAACCAAGAGCACTTTAAGTGACTTCATGGCAATTACTTCCTTACTTTCAGTCTGGCACATGCCGAATGGACCTAGCGAAAGGAAAATGTCCGACGTCGGGGGTTATTCGTACGACGGTCAACAAGGTACTGACCGTAACAGGGCTGAATGTATTAATGGGCCTGTCGAAATTTTATGCCTGTTATTACGCTGTCCACTAAGTGAACCGCGACTGATTTGACGATCCACGTTTACCTGGAAATACCTTTTGGGTTTTTTCTCTTGACGGGAAGAAGCGGTCTTGAGAACCCGGCACTGCTTGAATCTCTTGATGTTAAATAAACCAGGGCCTGGGCGTTCTGCAAGTCCTCCTTATAGCCCGCCCCTCAAGGACTCGTTCCACAGGCTGTCCACGATGCCCGCTCAAATAACCTCCCACCCACAAGAAGCCAATGGCAAGACCTTGGGACATGTGTACGTCGTTCCTCTCTCCTATGCAGATTCAAGCTCAACCGAGCGCCCGTCCAGCAATCTCATGGTATGTGGCCACATTCGTTTTCTGATGCGACTGATGGCCAGACTGCCACAGGTCGATACTCTGATAGCGAATGCTACTATCGAAGAGCAAGTATCTTGTTGACATCCAAACAACAACACGTGCACTCTAACCCTCGATCCCAACAGTCTCCGCGCTATCACAAGGACCTTGCTCGCAACGGGCACTCCTAGTCTTGCCGCCTCGTTCACAGCAGCGGCTCGCTCTCGACTGCGCCAGACTAACGCAAAACGGATAGCAACTACCAACGGCTTATTTGCTCCTGGCCTAGACGGCATCCATGCTGTACCTACGCCTGAGCTAGAAAACGTTCTCGCTCGCGCTCGCTTGCTATATGGTGCTGGTATGGGGTTTGCCGGTCTCAGTTTGCTCTCGTCATTGGTGAAAGCGACGGTTGGGCTGAGGTGGGAACCGGAGGGGCCGATGGCGGATATCTTGGCTGTCATAGATATGGACATTTGCCAAGCGATCCAGGTAAGGCTCATGAGGCGATGTGCGGCGCTGCATATGCTCAACAACGGTATCAGAGTTGCAAGGAAGAACTCGAGGGAGGACGTGTGACCGATATTTCCGCAGCTCGGGAGACGATGGGGAAGCTATGGGCGGGCGTGGAAGAAAGTTCCAGGGATGTCGAGATTTGGCGGGGAGAATTTCCGTTTGACGCAGCAGCCAATAGCATCGAATGTTGGAGAATCTGACGCCATCCAAGTGTATCAGTATATCTATCAGAATCAGAAAATAAAAGCGTGCTCTGATGGATTACGATCACGTCTTGCGGGTATAGTAAGAGCGCTCAATTGAGCCACGTCGCTATCAGGCCGCTTCAAGTGCCTGACGAGTGACGGGGTGTCGAGGGTGCTCGTGGGATGTCTCCTCGGGTATCAGAAAAGAGAGCGAGCGTCCATTCTGCCGTTGAAACCGGCATGCGGGATAGACGGCTAGACTAGTATGTAGATAAACTTGATGCTCCACCGGCGACCGAGCCAAACAGAAAAGGCGCCGCCCCAATCGCTAGTAGGGGCAATTTTTTTATTTGCCGGTTTTCATGATGGGCCGCGGAGCAACTAGATTGTTCAAGAAGATCCGGACGTTCTCCCAAACATTCATCACCCTGGCAAGATCCGAGTCCAAATGGTCACGCTCTCATGCTCGATGCGGAGACTCTTGTCAGTACTGGTTCGTTGGAGTCGATCCACGTGTCTATAGCATAATGACTGCCGACTGCCACACGGTGCTCATACCACTGCCTTGGCTTGATCTAAACTCGGAGCTGTGGAGGTAGAACCCACCACGGCTCGGATACTTCTTCGCGTGGCTGTCCTGTCTTTCCGAGAACCATGGCTGTCTCATTATTGATTCCATGAGATTTGAGCTTTCTGCCGGGGAATGCTCAGCCTGTTCGCGCCCACTCGGCGCCCGTTGGTAAGCTGTTCTGGATCTATGTAGTTCCTGGCGAAATGGCCGACAGAGCAGGCAGCTCACTTTCGTGAGCATGGGACAACGCGATCAGTGATCACAGGCTTGAGCCTCGAAACTGCCGTCACCATAGCGCGGGTTAAGCAGTATACATATGTAGTGCATATTATCAACTGCGAGCGCTCTTGTTGGTAGGCGCATCAAGGATATTCCGCGTGCCGCATCAATTTGAGCCTATTAATCCTCCCAGGTCGGATGACATTATGGCATTATATTCTCTTGACTCATGTTTTCTTTGCACGGAACCCCCGTCCCCTGCAATTCATTTTACGGCTTTGTACGGCTCCGTCAACGATTCTCCGCCGACCTCGCCCCTGATGATGACCACGTCTCATCTGACCACATCATTGAGGGCATTTTCTGAGTCCCAACGGCCCTTTAGGAGAGCCGTCGCGCCACCCTGGATCTGAAGATAACCCCTCACCGGGCGCATGCCCGTCGCATCAGGTACTACCTTGTTGCTGTTCTCGTCATCTGGTTGGCTTCTCTCTGTGTCGCCTTTACCTCCCCTGTAGTTCGTATTTCGGCGTACTTGCCCAGCTTATCGCGGCAATAACTCTACTGGGCGGCATTTACAGAACCAGGGTCTGCACAAGCATTTTATGCATCACATGAAGGAATAATCCCCAACTGTCAATCTGTACGTCTAGGCTTGGCTCCGATCCCCTTGTTGGTTCACTATCTGAGATTTATGGTGCGCTGTGCCAATAGCTCTCCCTCTGACTTTGACACAGCCAAAATATTATGTATCAGATTTCATACAATCTTTTCTTCGTATTTACATATCCAATAGCATTCGCTTAAAACAAGGCCAATGTTAACGTCCTAATTCACCCAATCTGAAGCAGAGGTGCATTTCTCTTCTTCACAACCCTGCTGTGGCAAAGTGAGCCTTGTATGCTCCGTCGGTCGCGCGTTAATATTCATTCCGGTGGCAGTCTATATCATATAAGCGTGTCAGGTTTGTCCCACTGCCCATCGTGTTCAGAGGTGACTAAAGGTCACCTTTGGTCGGTCCTGTGATTGGTCCCTGGATTGGAGGGTACGTATTACGACATCTACACGATCTGGCGTCCTGCGTCTTTCCTGACCATGTTCGCGAGTATATTCTTTGTGTATATTCTTACTCGATCTTTGCAGTGTATGTTTGTGATGGACGTGGTGGAAGTTTTTTGTTGTGCTGGATCTTTGCAGAAACCGTTAGGCTCTTTCCAGTGGTGAAGTATAGTAATACTATCTGACATCCTTGATGATTGCTGACCACTGGTTCCTGAATCCTGATCTGGCGTGTGTCAGTTCAAGTGTATGTCTCTATCATATCAAGGAAAAAGGCACTCAGGTAACTGTCAGAATGTCTATTTGGTCACATCAGTAGGGGTAACGCCAATATTTGCTATGTTCCTCAGGACAAGGTTCAAGACAGCTTAGTACGATTAGTCGCTACCGGCCATTTCGTACAGCTTATCGCGTCGCATTTGAATTGATCCACCACAGAACCGCTGTTTGGCATACCTGACATGCAATTGAATCCGATCAACGCATGCCATCTATTGTGTCTCCTGTCAAGAGACGCACTGCTTCTGGACATTATCTATCTCATATTTCAGGCATATCCGATCACATTCAAAGGTATCCATCACTTCCACGATCAATGCACTGGTCTCCCCTTCAAGTTCTCCGTAATCAGGGTATGCTTTTCGTCTCCGAGTCTGGAGCGATGCGAAAATTCCCGCCAGATTTTTTACCCCGAAAGCCGTCAAACATAGTGACAATCCGCCGCCAGTCCGTACGTCTATCATCCCCCCAACCCTGAAGGCTGATCCGTTCCACGATGAGCTTGT
>JBBPLP010000295.1:605-29124 GCA_038089875.1 Fistulinella prunicolor
AGTTACATAGCTTGTGCGATGCTATTGGCCCGCAACCTTCCAAAAGAATTATGGCCTGAGGCGACGACACACGCCACCTACGTACAAAATCGTGCCTATACACGTGCACTCCAGAATATTACACCTCACCAAAAATGGCATGGTAAGCGTCCTGACATCTCCCACATTCAGGAATTTGGTGTCCCCGTGTGGATCCTCCAAGAGGACCACAGACCACCCAAACTTGATGCTAAATCCCACCAACATACTTTTGTGGGATATGAAGATGGACCACATGCTATACGATACTATGACACAACGACCAAAATAGTCAAGGTCTTGCGCAACTACTGGTTTCCAGCTACCCAAATAGCCGAGATCCCATCTGATCGCCAGTCTGAGGGGGAGAAAGACACCTCAACATCTAACAAAACATCTAACAAAACCAAACCGACATCAGGTGATCAATCAAATAAGTGAAAACATATAGACGACAACGGCACGCGGCCTGTGAAAAGGCCAAAGAAAACACAAAATAGTGACGATAAGACTGATCCATTACCAAATTTGGACAGTCCAGATTGGGACATTATGAATGAAATCCCATCCACTGAGAGAGTGTATGTAGCGTTCACAGAAACCAATCTCAATAATAGAGATCCGCTCACCCTTGACGAAGCAAAGAAATCACCTCAATGGCCTGAATGGGAGAAGGCCATACAGACAGAACTAAAGACCCTCAATGACATGGGGACGTGGGAATTAACCGACGCCCCAGAAGGGCGCAAACCCGTAACTAATAAATGGGTATTCGTGCGAAAATACAACAAAGAAGGAGAACTACAAAAATACAAAGCACGACTTGTAGCTAGAGGATTTTCACAAATCCCAGGAATGGACTACAATGAGACATTCTCGCCGGTTGTTAGACTCGAAACTATTCGAACAATCCTCGCATTAGCTGTCGCCGAAGATTGGGAAATACAACAAATGGACGTCAAAGGCGCGTACCTTAACGGTGACCTAAAAGAGGAAATATACATGAAACAACCGGAAGGGTTCGATGACGGAACCTCCCGCCTATGCCGTTTGATCAAAACTCTATATGGATTAAAACAGTCCGGGCGAGAATGGAACCAGAAACTAGACGCCAAATTGACCAATATAGGATTCAAGCGTCTACACTCGGACCCATGCGTCTATTTGCGAAACACAAACGGAATTGAGATTATTACCGTCTGGGTAGACGATATGTTAATATTCACAAAAACAGAAGAACTTATGAGTGCCTTAAAAGAGCAACTCAAAAGTCTCTTCGATATCACCGACTTAGGTGAACCAAGTAAATTAGTCGGAATCGAAATATCACGAGACCGAAACGCCGGAACTCTGAAAATCCAACAAACACGATATATCGAGACAATCTTGGAAAGGTACGACCTTACCAACGCGAACTCCGTAACTACACCTACAGATTCAAACATTCGGCTCGAACCACGTGACAACGACACTAGCGAATCATGCGGTAGCACTAAATATGCATCGCTAACCGGATCGCTAATGTACGCCGCCGTGGGAACACGACCCGACATCGCATATATTGTCAACAGGTTATGCTCCTTCAACGCTGACCCAGATATGGAACACTGGGCAGCGGGAAAGAGGGTACTACGATACCTAAAAGGGACGAAAAACCTGGGAATCACATATCACCGCGATAACCCGGATAAAAATAAACTAATTGGGTACTCCGATGCGAGTTTCGCGAGCGATAACGACCGCGTGTCAGTCAACGGACACGTGTTCTTCCTAAATGGGGGAACCATCACATGGTCATCAAAGAAGCAAGACAACGTTGCATTATCAACGGCCGAAGCCGAATATGCGGCCATGTCGAGCGCAACGCGAGAAATCAGATGGCTCCGAAATCTACTACAGGAACTCGGTTATAAACAAACCGAACCAACAATACTACACGGAGACAACCAATCGGCGATTGCGATCGCCACAAACCTCCAATATCACAAAAGATCGAAACATTTTGAAATAGACGATCACCACATCAGACAGCGTATCCAAAAAGGAGATATTTGTCTACAGTACTGTCGCACCGAGAATATGCTCGCAGACATACTGACCAAGGGACTCACACGTGAAAAACATCAGACACATACCAAAAACCTCGGCCTATGCGAGGCTTGAGGGGGAGTGTTGAATGAGACACGTGCAACATATCACGTGATCATACAACTATACAAGCCACCGACGGCCGAAGAGCCGTACGACCCCAAATAACTAATCAATAGAACATAGTATTGATTAGCAACGATAATACAGTAGGCTAGTATATAAGTAAGACCAGTAGATAGGGGAATATCAGTCTCCTCCTGCAGTCCCTCCCTCATCACGTTTGATTTCGTCTGAGCCAAAGGCTACAATCCTCCGCTACATATCGCTACAAAGGTTATGACTGCAGCAACCAAGATAGCCATCAATATCCTCACTTCACTCTCAAAGTAGCCCTCAACGTTCCTGTAGATAAACCCATACTGGTTCCAAGTTCCAAGGCGTGGTTGGCCACATCTCTGGATTTCTTATTGCAGCAGACCTTTTACCAGGGCAAATCACGCATGTAATAAATCAGAGGTAGACAACACCGTTGGGGGCTGAAAAATCACTTGCACTTACATACGTACTGTCACTAAATCGACATAGCACCAATATCAGCCTTGAGGTTCAACAACTTGAAGCGCTAACACTTTCTTCAAGAGGTCAGCGGTCAACCTATCATTGGTGAGGAATTTCGTATCATCCGCCCTCTTATTAATGTCCATGATGTATTCCATAGCTTCAGACATCCATGTGACCTCACAGTAGAGTGCATGAAACACCAAGTACTCACGATGAGGAAGTGGGTACATGATTGCCCTGGAAAAAGTTACGCGTTCGGGAATTTTCTGATCCACTTTCAATTCTTCTTTGGCTACACACACATCGTATGTATGTGTGTGGAACACCCTATGAATGATATCAGGACATAAGGAGAAGATGAGGATAGTAAAAACACCTCGACAGGCTTGAGCCTTAGATGAAGATTATCAAAAAGGAGATGGCAGTAATGGTTCATTGACATGATGTTCTCAAGATGGTGGATGTGATTGCTGGCCAAGCCTTTGATAATATTCATGTCAGTGAACATCGATAGGATCCCCTATACCTGGTGAAGCTGCACTGGGGTTATTAATCTATAAAAGGGAAATGTTGCACATCACATCCCTGTATATCCTCTTGACCAACTTTCTTATTAGTTACTTCAGGAATAATATGCACAGCTTTTATGTCAGTAGAGCCGCCGTGTTGCCAATCACTCCAGCCAGTAATCATGCAACGATAGCCATCACGTTTCATAGCCTGTTCGAAACATCAGCGGAAGTCACTAAAACTGAATAATAACACACAGCAGCACGAGCGATGGGATGATCTAATTTACACTCTTCCATCGTAGCAATGGCATATTTGCGAGCATCCTGGGACAATGTGCCAGAAGAATGCTGGGACGGGGCTGGGGTCAGCTCCCTACTGCGCCTGACTAGTACGGAACAACATTATTTGATCAAGTAGACAACACAAACAAAGAGGCTGTTCCCTACAGGCGCAGGCGAAATCTCTTAGATATACTCTGGCTAATTCCATGAGTGCTGTGTGGCCCGTAGCTGAGACAATTTCCCGTTGGAGTTTCCCTTGCAGAATACCAACGGATCCCAAGCGCAACAAGTGACCGAGAAGACGAGCACAGACGATTGAACGAGGACAGTGGTCGAGAGCCTTGAGGTCAGATGTGCAAGCATTGGCTTCGGCTCCAAAGGCAACGCATCGGTTGTATGCAACGTGAAAGGCGTTTTCAGGCTGGGGAAAGGGATTTGCTGATAATCATTTGCAGGTAGTGGCGTAGGTAGCATCATGGCCAGCTGTATAATAGTCCTGGACTTCACCGAAATTAAATTGGCTAATTTGGAACCAGAATTGTGTGACTCGTGAGTCGGAAGTGATAGCCTCCTACTATAAGAGCGATACTAGCCTGCCTTGTTGGACGTCAGTGAGCGTGGGCGTGTTTCGCACTCTTTCTCGGAAGACTCGTCGCATTCCTCCTGGAAGTCCGAAGCACTGCTTACTGTGGTACATGGTAGGTCCGCCTCTAGAGCCTCGTCCCCTTTCCTAAGGTTAAATTCTCAAAGTCTGGGAAAGTTTATTGGGCTCCTGAACGCCAATGCCTGCTGTGCACTGCAGTCTCTCCGAGTCTCTGAATGAGGCAAGTATTGGGGAAGTTATCTACGTCATCTTGCTGCGCACACCAGTTTGACTTAGTGATCTAACCTTTCTTCAGATTCTAGGTACTCTCGTCGTGATCGTAATCAATCCCCCAATAAGTCCCACAAACCTTCAAACGCAATACACCCTTGACATTTAATCCACCATAGACTAGTAGAATACGAAAGGATCTTCCGTCCTTGTACTCCTCGGGGTATTAGAAGGGCTTTTAGCTACCTGGGCTAGTAACTCGGGATGTCTTTGTACTTATGGTCAATCCTGCTGGCGACGGCGACCACTCAGGCCTGGCGCAAATATACAGCCTTCCTAGCACCGTTCGGTGTCGTCTCCACGGAACAAATGTCTTAGTATCTCCCTTCTTGGTTTCAATTATATGTGGCGCTATTCAGCAGTGGTGTCGAAAACGGTGGAAACATCATGATCACATCTAGATTTCTCTCACGGAACAGCATTGTCAATAATTACACAGAGATTGCCGAGGTCTGCGTCAACTGCAGCGGTAGTTTGAAGTATGTTTCTGTATTCGTGTTTCTGCTGGGACCGGACTAACAGTCTGGAACAATAATAACCATCCGCGCAGCACGATCGTGGGCGGGAAGGTCACCCAATTCGGTCCTGACTCTGCAGGGCTGAATCCTGCCTGGTGGAAAGCAGTCGTAGAAACAGCCTGCGGATTCGCGTGGGAGGATGGGGCGTCCTCGACAGAAATCCAAGGTTTGATCTCTCGACTTGAAGGATGGATCAAAGAAATGTATGACGTTACACCAAACAATGGCCCCTACTTTAACGAGGTTTGTTCCCATTGCGTTCGATGAAGTGTCGCGCTGTTTTGTTCACCTTCCTTCGTCCCTCCTCAACAGGCTCCTTGTTCGAGATTGACTGGCAGCAGACTTTTTTGGGTCGCACTATGCAACCCTGAAGGACATAAAGGACACGTATGATCCATACAGTATGTTCGTGGTGGCAGAGGATGTTGGATCAGAGGAGTGGAACCAGAATCTGACGTGCCGCTATTGAGTCACATTCGGACCATGTATGTACCTTCAGTCTGCGTTACATCGAATACAAGTAATAATATGATGGTTCCTACCAGTTCAAGTCAACGATTGTGGTCAGTTCGGATGAACATCTTCCGAGATGCTCTGTATTCCATACCGTACCACTTGAGAATCTCATCATTGACATAGGTCATTCAGCCAATCTGCCTCTGCGAGCGTAATAGAGACGACGCATTTGATTTTCGTTCAATTTAAGTCAGCGAATATGGACGTTCTTCTTAATCATAAGTATTCTGGTTTTGACACTGGTATCGCTGCATTAAATAAAGTCCGTCTCTCTCCATTCAGATTTATAAACTTCAGGTGTACTATGGCACGGCCAGCGGAAATTTATGTCTCAAAATTTCGGAGGGAACTCCAGGCAGCTTGCAACAGTGAACTTGAACACAACCAACGGTTGTCACATGGTACGGAATTCGGAGGTGCCACGCAGGCATACTAGCCAGGATTGATTAATAGTATCGTGGACGTCGTCAAAAGTCATGCTAATACTAGGTAGAAATGTCGACATTGAGTGCACTGTGGTACCCAAGATCCATATGTGTACGATTTGGAACAACTGGGTGTAAGAGGGATATAATAGCGCCTTGAGTAGACATCGGAGTCGCTGGAAACTGTATGTATTACATTTCGCACTCCTCTTCAATCTGATTCAACACTCGCTCTTGCGACACGTTGGACCACCATCTAGGCAAGCACCAGCCCCATCACCACGATGTCAGTAAGGCACCCGGAACCACGCCTGGAACAACTCGCAGACAGTAAAAAATGAAACTTTCTGTTAGGGATCGCTTCTGGAAGTATGTAAGGCACACAGCAAGCGAGGTATACAGGAAGTGCGACGGCTCTAGGCATGCATTGCCATGTCATTTCTCGGAGTTAGCTGCCAGTGCGCGCCCGCGAAGCAACGACAGAGTCTAAATTGGGTGGATTAGACAGGTAAGTCTATCTGTGCATCGTACCCTTTCCTTTGAATGCCCACAACCTTTGGAAGGTCTACAGCAATGTTCACGTCTGGGACGAACCCACGCATTGGAGTGGACGCATTCTGCTGCACTGGATTTTCTCTTTCATCAAAGTGACTTGATCAGTACTTATTGGGTAAGTGATCAACGTCATCTTGCTGCGCACGCCAGTTTAACTCAGAGATCAAACCCTAGTATGGACCGCCATTCTTGTGCAACGGGGAAAATATCTCACTCCTTAGTCACATGGTAGTTGCATACAATATTCCCTAACTAAATGACCACAAAGCTCTTTACACCCGCTGCGCTCGAACATTCCCGGACGAGCAGGATATGGAACTATTTTCTGCCCTTGCACTCTTCGGTGTACTAGAAAAACTGTTCACAACCTGGGCTATTAGCTCGGGGTGCCTTTGCACATACGGCCAATCCTGCTGGCCATCTGTATCCACATTCGCGCAACTCCAATCCCAGGTCTCCCAACCACTTGTGTACCCACTTCCCAGTGCATCTGCGTGCTACCTGCCCTCTGACCCATCAGGAAACTGCTCCGCGGTCCTCGCAAATTGGGGCGATGGCAACTGGCGTGCATCCATGCCTGGAGCCATGGAAGCACCCAATTTCGAGACATTCGCGTTCGAAAACGGGACCATCGACGCGTGTTATCGCAACACGTCGATAACGGGAGTATGCGGACAAGGCAGCGTGCCAGTCATCGGGATCGATGCGCGTTCGGTTGTGGACATACAAGCCGCAGTTGCATTTGTAGTAAAGCATAATTTGAAGATGGTCGTCAAGAATACCGGGTAGGTCGTCTCGCTCAGTCTGCGCTGGAAATGATCGGACGGTTATGTACCTAACTGACTCACAAACAGCCATGATTATCTTGGGCGCAGTGCGGCACGCGGTTCGTTTGTAGTGTGGACGCATAATATGAAAGGTATCACGTATAACTCCACGTTTGTGCCGCAGGGAGCGCCGACGAGTAAGACATATGCAGGTAGGGCCAGGCTCGAGATCTGTCCTGAATATACTTTCACACTGCCTACTTTACACAGCTGTGACTCTTGGTGCCGGAGTGCAATGGCACGAGGCATATGCCGCTGTCAACGAGTATGGGCGTTTAATGGTCGGCGGTATCTCCGACGGTGGTTCCGTCGGATCGTCCGGTGGATGGTTGGCAGGCGGAGGCCACTCTGCACTGTCGCCCAGCTATGGACTCGGTAGGATTCTCGGGAATCTACTGATCATTAGAACTGATTAACGCATTGAAGGGGTCAACAATGCTTTGGAAATATCAGTTGTTATCTCTACCGGCGAGTTCTTGGTCACGAACGATCATCAAAACTCGGATCTCTTCTGGGCTTTGCGAGGAGGGGGTGGATTCACGTACGGAGTCGTCACTTCTGTCACGTACCGCACATATCCCTCCGTTCCAGTCCAGTTCTACTCATATCAGGCAAACATCACGAACTCGTCGATACTTCCAGAGCTCATTGGAGGTTTCCTACGCTTCCAAGACCAATTTACAAACGACGGTTGGGGTGGGTATGGATACGTATATGATCAACAATTAAATTTCTACTACGTGGCACCCAACATGACAAACGAAACGGCGACGGCGACCACTCAACCCTGGCACAATTATACAGCCTCCCTATCACCGTTCGGTGTTGCCTTTTCCGAACAAATGACTTATGTGCCTTCTTACTATCAGCTCTATCTAGCGCTCTTTAGCAGTGGGATCCAGAATGGTGGAGATCTCATGACCACATCACGACTCCTCTCACGAGACAGCATTGCAATCAATTACACAGAAATTGCTGAGATCTTTATCAACTGCGGTGGTTCTTTCAAGTATGTTTTTGTACTCTCATTTGTGCTCGGACCTGGCTGACGGTTTGGATCATTAATCACCATCTACGCAGCACAATCGCAGGCGGGAAGGTTAGCCAGTTCGGTCCTGACTCTGCGGGGTTGAATCCTGCCTGGCGGAATGCAGTCGTAGAAGCGTTATGTGGAATCGCTTGGGATGATGGGGCATCCTCGACAGAAATCCAGGGTTTGATTTCTCAACTTGAAGGATGGATCAAGGGCATTTACGATGTCACACCCAACGATGGTGCCTATTTCAATGAGGTTCGTTCTCATCATTCTCGACTAGAGATCCTTTCCGCTCAGTTCTTCTCCCTTTAACAGGCGTCCTTGTTTGAGATCAACTAGCAAACGACGTTTTTCGGGTCGCATTATTCGGCCCTGAAGAATATCAAGGATACATATGACCCGCACAGGATGTTCGTCGTTGCGGAGGGTGTCGGATCCGATGAGTGGAACAAGAATCTGACGTGCCGTTATTGAGTCACGTCGTGTCTTCCCTGTCTCATGTTATTTGTGTTCGCGGCGAACTCACTCATATATGAAATTTTTGCTTGCTATGGCTCGGTCCGGGGTACGATCTTTTGCTGCGTCCGAGGTTTTGATCCTCCTACCTTTGTCCTCATATTTCTGGATAATCTAAAGACTCTGGCCAATCTAATCTACGTCTGCGAACGTAATGGGAGTTAGGCCGTCGCGTACCATATCCGCAGCGGAAGACGACTCAATTATTGATTTTCGTTAATCTTCTCAGTCGTTCGTCATGGATGTTCTTGGCCGATCCGGATTTAACAAGTATACCCGTCCTTGGGAATGTTCATGTCGTCGACGACTAGGTGGGTTAGCCCTAACAACAACTGGTTGATGGTGTGTACGTTTCGTCCCTCTGAAGAGTCCCATCTAGGGTATTTCTTAGAGAAAGGCAACGCGTGGTATCCACGCCTATGACTGCCCTGTCGAGCCCCGTCTAGTGAGGAAACGCGTCACATTTACAGCATTACAACATAGTCTTGGCAGAAGACACGCGCAGTACCATCATACTAATGGGCGCATCATTAGAGGCACCAGCACGCCGTAAGTGAGGAATTAGCGCCTCTGAGCACCCGTTGGAACCACTGCGGGTCGAACAGGAATCAACAGAGGAACTGTCAGCCGAGAATCATCAATGGAAGTAAATGGGCGCCTAGCGGCGAGCGAGAAACGCGATGGCTAGTTTTCCAACAATATTATACCAATCATACATTTCTCCAGTTCGGGTTACTGTGCACTCGCTCAGCAAAGGTAGAAGCTGGATTGGATGGGTTAGATGCACGGATGGGTCGATCTGGGCTGCGTGCCCTTTCGTTGAAACCCCATAAATTTTGCAAGGCACCTGGTAAGTCTGTTCATTGTACAGACTCGGGCCACGTGTTCGACTGTTAAATGTTACTGCGCACCGGGCCGTAGTTTGTCTTTCAGGAGGTGAATTGAACAGCATGGTAATAAAAAAAGCGTTCGACGTTCAACGTCACCTTGCTGTGCACCATCATCGTTCGATTGATCGAAAAATCCAACGTGCACTGCAATTCCTGGAAGATCTGTCACCCTCGGCGATTGCATGTAACTCGGTAATTGCCGACTTGAGCGGCGGATTGAACCTCGCTTGCCGACAAGTCGTTGTAAGGCTCTTCCATGGTTTCGTTTACTATGTACTAATGCACCGCCAAATATACTCAAGGACAAACATTAATGGGGTACCCGAGTAAGTCCCAGCATGTCTCACCCCTTGATGTGGATTGTATATAACTTCCCAGTGCTTCCAACGAGAGGACCACAACTCCCCTCCCCCTCCCGCTTGAACCCTCTCAGAGAAGCAGGAAATGAAAGTGTTTTCTGCGTTTGCACTCCTCGGGATACTGGGGAGGCCGTTGCTGGCGACTGCCTGGGATAATGCCTCAGAGTGCCTTTGCACGTATGGCCAAGCCTGCTGGCCCTCCGCATCCACGTTCGCGTTACTCCAGTCCCTAGTCTCCCAGCCCCTCGTGTACCCACTGCCCACCGCATCTGCATGCTACCCGCCCTCCGACCCATCAGGAAACTGCACCGCAGTCCTCGCAAATTGGGACGACGGCAACTGGCGTGCGTCCATGCCTGGATCTATGGAAGCACCCAATTTCGAGACATTCGCGTTCGAGAACGGGACTATCGACGCGTGTTATCGCAACACGTCCCTCACTGGCATGTGCGAACAAGGGAATGTGCCCGTCATCGGCGTCGACGCTCGTTCGGTGGAGGACATACAAGCTGCCGTTGTGTTTGCAGTACAGTACAACTTGAAGCTGGTTGTCAAGAACACTGGGTGGGTCATCTTGCTCGTTATAAACTCTGCGGGAGACGATCTGACCGTGGCGGATGCATGGCGACGAGCAGCCATGATTATCTTGGGCGTAGTGCGGCGCGCGATTCGTTCGTAGTGTGGACGCATAATATGAAAAATATCACGTACAACTCCACGTTTATGCCACAGGGAGCGCCTGCTGGTGAGACACATGATGGTAGGGTCTCCTTTGACATATTGCCGGACTGCATGCTCATTGCTTACTCTGCACAGCTGTGACTCTTAGTGCTGGGGTACAATGGCAGGAAGCCTTTGCTGCCGTCAACGAGTCTGGGCGTTTAATGGTTGGCGGTATCTCCATCGGTGGTTCTATCGGTACATCTGGCGGATGGTTGGCAGGCGGAGGTCACTCTTCGCTTTCGCCCATCCACGGACTTGGTAAGATTCTGAGTGTTTATCTGGTTCGTTAGGATTGAACATCATAAAAGGCGTTGACAATGCTCTGGAAATATCTGTCGTTCTCTCTTCCGGAGAGCTCTTGGTTACGAACCATCATCAGTACTCGGATCTCTTCTGGGCTTTGCGTGGAGGTGGTGGATTCACGTACGGAATTGTCACTTCTGTCACGTACCGCACGTACCCCTCCGTTCCAGCCCAGCTCTACACATTCCAGGCAAACGTCACAAATTCATCAGTGATGCCAGAACTCGTTGGCAGCCTCTTGCACTTCCAACGCCAATTTGCAGATGATGGTTGGGGTGGGTATGGATCTATGGATAGCCAGAAACTAAGTTTCTACATCATGGGACCCAACATGACGAACGAAACGGCAAAGGCGACCACTCAGGCCTGGAGCAACTATACAGCTTCCTTGGCCCCGTTCGGTGTCGTCTCTGCAGAAAATATATCTTATTCGCCATCTTGGTATCAGCTGTATCTGGCGCTGTTCAGCACTGGTGTCCAGAACGGTGGAAATGTCATGGTCTCATCTCGACTTCTTTCGCGACATAGTATTGCAAAAAATTATACAGAGATCGCCGAGACCCTTCTCAGCTGCAATAGCAGTTTCAAGTACGTTTCTGCATCCATTTCTTGGGAGTTGGAGTGATGACCATCCATACAGCATGGTCGCTGGCGGGAAGGTCAGCAAGTTCGCTGCTGACTCTGCTGGGGTGAATCCGGCCTGGCGAGATGCCGTCGTGGAAGCCGTGTGTCCGGTCTCTTGGGCAGACGGCGCCTCCTCGACAGAGATCCAAGAGACGCTTTCTCAACTTCAAGAATGGGTCCAGGCAATATACAACGTCACCCCGCACGATGGTGCCTATTTCAACGAGGTTTGTTCTCCTCGTTTCCGACTAGGGGTTATTTTACCTTTTCTCTCTCCTACAGGCGTCGTTGTTTGAGATCGACTGGCAGAGGGCGCTTTTCGGGTCGCACTACCGGCGCCTGAAAGATATCAAGGACTTGTATGATCCGTATAAGATTTTCGTCGTAAAGGAGGGTGTCGGATCCGAGGAGTGGAACAAGAATCTGACGTGCCGCTGTTGAGTCTTTTGTCTTCCCTGTCCTGTACAATTCGACATCGTGATCTCACCCATCATACATGTAAGACATTTGGTTGATACAGTTCGCTATGTAGTGCATTGCAAACGTTTTCATTGTTCGCTTGTTCGGATTGACTACGGAATTACCGAGTTCAGATAATTTCAATGGAACGAGACAGTGACGGGCAGTTTCAACTTTGGGCACGAGCGTTCTTTGATTGGTTACAGCATTCACTGACGCAATTAGATGGACCAGGGAAGGCTGGGTCAAGATTCCCCATGACAATACAGGCTGCAGGTGCTTGGTACAGCCATATCCCGGAAGGTTTGCCAAGGCACTGTTCAGCGTCGAAAACTTTTAAAGGGAATAAATTAATGTCCGAGATCACCGGGGCCAATCGGCGTCGCAGAATTACTCATTCGATCCCATGGCTAATTTTAAACCCGGTATAGCCGTCTTCCTTACAGGCGGTGTCAGCTCATTCCGATTCCGTTCCCCAGTTACGCTATCACTTTGGTCCAGAAGGAGGGTTATGGTGGACACATTTATGCAAGTGATGTCACTCCATCGCAATGCATTGTGTTCGTTACCGTTCAGACTACGCCTGCACGCAGAGACGCTGCAAGGGAGGTCCTAAGCGAACGAAAGGTAACGAAGCCATACGCGCACTGTGCTCATCTCGTTCCACCAGGATCTGTATAGGACATATCCGTGGATGTACAAGCGAACTCGATGGACGCCCGTAATTGATTAAACAGTGCAAAGAGGGAGAGCGTGGAATGAGGAAGAGCAGTGAACAACAAGATCAACAAGTTTCAGGAGATGTGACCAAGCTTTTATCCACTGTGTCTGCCGTAACGGGGAAGGATCGTTGCCAGGTTTATCCCTCCGAGAAATGGGTAGTTCGGCAGCGAGTCCACCCCATGTTGGCAGTACGCTTATTGCGGCCATCTGGAGCATAGAAAACAAGCTTCTGGCTTGTATTGCGCCTCCCCAAAGGCACATTTTCAGCCAAGCAGTTACGAAGCTGATAATGCATCAAGTGAAGTTTGTTCCAGGAGAGGAAAGGGGTTCAGCATACCTGCAACAGGACCCAAACGATTTTGGAATGAGTAAGGGGGCAGCGAAACACGCAACCTGAAGCACGGGAAGCATGTCATAAATGTTGCCTATGTATGTGCCAATTTAGTGCATACAATCAACTTTGGGCAGAGCACAAAATGGAATCGACATACAGACAGCGGCACTAACGTGCTGTTGTCTGAAAGCGAGTAGGTAAGTGACAGCTTCGTCGATTCTGTAACCATGAGCAAGGGTGAGAGGCGGCATGGTGGTGGACTAATGTAACGGTGGGAGATGGGAGCGTTGTAGGCTTAGTGCCTGTTGTTCTTTGCGATAAATGCATATAAGCGATGGTTCCAATCTCAAATGCCCTTACTGTCCAGTCTCAGATTGTGAAAATTACCATGCACTGAAGCATTCACCGGGACTTACGGGCTAAGAGACCTCGAAGCGCAGCAGCACCAGTGAACGGCAAAAATGCGTTAGATGGGGAGTCGTATAGTGATGCAACAATCGAACCCTCGACATTCAACTGCATTCGCAGAAAACTGTAAATAAATGAGAGGAGAGTGGTAATTCCCGCGCCTGATTTACTCACCATAATAAACACGGCATATCATGAAACGAACAAACGTTCGTATCCGTGTTTTCGTGATATGTATGATATATAGGCAGCCGGTATGAAAGGGCGATCCAACCAAGCGCCAAAAATGCCAGGGAATGGGTGTTGGCGACCGTTTCTAAGGAAGGATAATCCGAATAAGGCACGCCACAGCTTGCTGGTCGCCTCTCTCCCCCTCTCCTTTGGTCTGATACACTGTATCGTTAATGACTCTGACAAGCACGTCGTTATCAAGGACTGGTGCGCATTAACGAGATGGAGCGAGGTTAATGCTGAAGGCTGACTAATGGACAAGGCCACGTCGAACTCGAAGACAGTGCCGAACTCGAAGACAGTGCCGAACTCGAAGACAGTGCCGAACTCGAATGGGCAGTGACATTCTCAACAAACGGAAAATATCTCATCACTGGCAACAAAGAAGAGGTCCAAGTATGGCGAGTGAGAGATGGAAAACGAATGGCATCCATGGCAGCAAAATATGTCGAGTGTCTTGCTGTCTCCAACGATGGTAGATGGATCGCAGCGGGAACATTCTTGGGCGGAGTACGGGTGTGGGACGCAAAGACATACGAAGAAGTCTGCACCCTCCTGGACGGGGAGATCATCAAGGGCGTCGATTTCTCACCGGACTCGGCTCGACTCGTGACGGCGTCGACAAGCGGCACAGCCACCATCTTAGAGGTCGTAACCCGCAAACGAGTGGTCGATCGACTCCGCCACTGCGGGTTTTCGGTGAGAGCAGCCAAGTACTCGCCGAAAGGTGATCGAATCGCGACTGCCACTGAAGAATCCATCCGAGTCTACGACAGCAACGATGGCCGCCTGCTCGTGGACATCCCAGTAACAGTAACTCCGTGGTACAACACTGGTCTTGTCTGGTCAAATGATCATTTTTTTATCGTGTCCGACGGCCAAATCAAGCAAATCGAAGCAACGACAGGGTCAACAGTCTCAGAGTGGCCGGTCCCCAATACTAATTCTCATTCATGCATTGCTGTACCGCATCATGGAGGATTCATCGCGTACTCCGCAAACCGCACTGTCACGTTATGGGACATGTTGACACACACCCAACTTGGTGTCATCCAACACACTCAAGACATACGTTCAGTTGCATTCTCTCCAGACGACCGTTTTCTCGCAACTGGTGGGGAAGATGGAAAGTTCGCCATCCATAGTGTTTCCCAATTTATTGTAAGTGTTGTATTCTGGGTATCGTTGGATTGCGGTTCCTGAACAACTTTCCTATTTCGACTGTCTTTCCCCATGATACTTGTATCATGGCATCCCGTTCTAGGCACCAGACATTCACATTGATTATGCCATTCTTGACTCGTGGAAACAAAGCCAGTTTCCAAACGCAGAAGCACTCTTGACTGCAGCAATCCCCACGTCTCAGATTTCAAGCCATCATATTCTTGCTAGTCGAGCTCTCGTGAAAGTCCGCCTGCAACATTGGGATGCAGCGATCGATGATGCCAAAGAGGTTTTGTCTTTTATACTCTCTTACGACATTTCTGAACGTAATCTACACAGTCCATTGAGACCCAGCCATCCGATATCGGCTACATTGCAATGGGTATAGCCCTTGTCTGCAAGGGGGAAAAGTTTGAAGGTTATCGGGCATGCGACATTGCGTTCGCGCATTGCCGCTCAATCCATGTGAACTTTCTCCTATTAATCAAGGTATGTATCAGATACCGTGACTTGATTACTATCTAACAGTTTGAATTGCTTAGGCTGTCATCGTGTTCATGGCCGGAGAGCACGACGATGCAATATCACGCTTGAACGACCTTATCGCTACGGTACCCTTCAACTCGATATGCTATGTGGTTCAGGCACGTGCATAACGCGCTGACTTTCACCGATGTCACCCCTGATATTTTCAGCAGGCATATATGTATCTTCTCCTTGGAAACTCGCGCATGGAGAACAATAGCTATCAGGAAGCAACGGGGTTTTTCGAGCGCGCACGAACGCAAATGCGACACCACGAAAGTCGATCCCTTTCTGTGATATCGTTGGTAAGTTTCCAGCTGAGTATTGAGTAACGTTTTGGAAGCAAACTGTATTGTTGATAGGTATCTGGTTGGAAGTTTGATGATCTTGGCATCACCATTCGACAGCGCCTTTGTGAAGCCCTGTATAAGGCGGGTTTCAGGGAGAAGGGAGGGGAGTCTCTCATCGAAATGGTGAATACTTTTGACAAAGAGATCTACATGAATGGATCAGTCGCCAAGTGGGTTTCTGGTGAGTTCTGGTCTGTCGGTTTGGTTTTCGTGTATTTGAAATTTCTTCCCAGATTTCACCCACCGGTATCTCTGCGATGATGCAGTCTCCAAGGCAAGCCGACAGAGCGAAACAATTATAAATGACGCGACCCTGAAATCACCAATCCTGTCAAGGGTTTTGAGGGAGTGGGCGAAATCAACACTAGCGAGTGGCTCTTGGAACGATGCCTTAGCCGCTTCTGTCGGCGTGAGTAAAACTTTTCTCGTTCTGCATTTGTCGTGGGCCTGACGCACTTCACTACCAGTTCATGATACCGAGATTCATGATCCATCGAGTCTTATGTGAACGCCTCGAAATGATCGACAACATAACGGATGCGATTTCTTGTGTTCACAAAATAGCGAGCGAATTTGCAGAAGAACCAGAAGACGGATGGACAAAATGGATACTTGGTGAGTGACCCCGTATGTAACACAAAAGAGGTCTACATGACTATTCTCTCAGACTTTAAATCTCGTTGCTGCAGGAAGCTGGAAGGCTTTGGGGATACTGCAATGTTTTCTCAGCAATATGATGAAGCTGTCTCCCAGTACTCTGTTGCGCTGTCCCTCAACCCCATTTCCCCACAAACCCTGTTCTGTAAGCGGAGCAAGGTATATGAAGCGAAGGGTTTGTGGAAGAATGCATTAAAGGACGCAAATGAGGTGCGACGTTTTTTGTAAGCGAATGTGTCGTTATTGAAAGAGCATGTCAGGCCATCGCTCTTGATCCGTCGTCACCATTTGGTTACGAGCGGAAGTATGTGTCATCCCGTGGGGCAGGATACTACAAAGATGCTTTTGATGCTTTCGAAACGATGCTTTCGAAAATGTCGCAGTCACGTGATCCAGATATTCGTGGTGCGGGTGATAATTCATACTCAAAAAAATTTCCACTGATCTTGTCTCGTAGGGCGTTGCCTCCAGTATGTCAAGACCAAAGAAATGATTCGTATAGCCATTCATAATGCTATTCGAGAATCACCGCGAGTTCTCATTAACACCACTTCTGGCCGTCTATGCAACAAATCTGAACAGGCTGCTGCATTTGAATCCTCGCCAGTTTTCACGGAGCTCGTCTCGTCTATGGCCACAGACCTCGATCATGCCCGCATTGAGGAAAAAGTTGGAGAGTACTACCGTTATGCCATGTTTTCGCACAAGTGGGAAGAGCTCGAACCCCTGTTTGAAAAGGTCATCCATATCGTGGTGTACGACCTCGAAGAGTCTCCTACACACAGCAAGCTACAAATGTTCTGCAAGATCGTGCGGGACGCAGGGTTAAATTGGGCATGGAGTGACACGTGCTGCATAAATAAAGCAGACCATCACGTACTCCAGGAAGCCCTAGTTGCCATGTTTAGATGGTTTCAGGGTTCCGCTCTGACGATTATCCACCTCCGCGGGGTTCATTCGCCATCGCGCCGTGGCGACCTCATTAAGAGCATTTGGAACAGTCGAGTGTGGACCTTTCAGGAGTATCATGCGTCGAAGGTAGTCCGATTCTACAACGAAGACTGGACGATCTACATGAACATCGACATCCCCAACCACAAGGAGTCTCCGGAAATCATTTCCGAGATGGAGGAGGCAGCAGGCGTTTCGGCACGAGCCCTGATGGCCCTTCGACCAGGGTTAGATGACCTCCGGGAGAAATTGAACCTAGCTTCGGGGCGGGAGACGACCCTTATCGAGGACGAAGCATATTCGTTACTTGGGATCTTTTCTATCTCGCTACCGGTTGTATACGGCGAGGGGGACAAGGCGCTCGGGCGGCTCTTGGCACAGCTACTTACGAGCTCGGGAGATACAAGCATTCTCGCATGGACAGGGGGGTCTGGCAGTTTTAACAGCTGCCTCCCTGCCCATCTCAATGTGTTCAACCAGCTCCCAACAACACACATTCCACCGACCATCAAAGGGACTGAATTGGACATGATCACCGCGAGATTGTCAGCCTCCTCATCGAACTCCACCTCCGTGATGGAGTTGTACGACCGACTGAATCAGCTCCCCGTACCGTTGTTCGTAGGACAGCGGATGAAACTTCCTTGCGTCGTTTTCAAGCTCGGGCCGGTGTCAGGTTCTCGGGGAACGTCTGATTGTGTTTTTCGCGCACAAACAACTGCACTCGGGGTTGTGGAGATCAGGACGAAAGAGGATCTCTCCCGATTGGATTCACTTTACCTCGTTCACCCCTGGATTGACTTTCTCCTTGACCGACAGCCGGTTGGGAGTGTCATAGAGACGATACCCGAGGAGAACGCAGAGGACCAGCCGTCGCCGATATCCGAGATATCGTTGTCTCCTGGCGGTTCTAATATCACAGTATCAGCGGCTTCGCGAACACGAACGGCACGATTCATTATCCGCCTTGGGAGGCCGTTCGGTGGACGGTCTGCCACAACACTGCCTGGAGATGTGGGGTCCCTTCGCCCCCCGTCGTCGGTCACACAAATGGAGAAACAGATGCAAGCCATTCGAATGGTTGCACGGCTGAGGCAATCGTTCGGCGCACTATTACTCACGCCGCATCTTGGGAATGTGGCGGCATATAGAAGGGTCGCTGCGGAGAGTCTGATCAGGGTACAAGTAGAGGAGATCACACCAGTGATATTGAACAAGCTCGTACACGGTGTACGCGTTCTGGACGTTCTCTGATTGACACTTGAGAATTGCATGCGGTCGACGTCATCCTTGCTTTGTGCCATGTCGCTCGCGCACTTTCTAGTCACTGCTGGCAACCCTCCAGCGTTGTGAATGCTTTTTATGGTTGCTATCTATCAGTAGTCTCTTTCATCTCGTTATCTCCGCATGTAGCCTTCTTCTCTATCTCACCGTCGCCTTGTCAAGCATAAACTCGCTCGAATTATTTTCTCTCTCAACAGGCGGCCATGCTTAATAAGTGTTGTGCATTCATTTCACACCGTCAAGTTGTCTCGCGAACCAGGACAGACTCACCGACGACGTCAACCAGGTGTTCCTCCATGTTATATTCAACTGATTAGCGTAAGTAGCAGCCATGCAAGTCGCGACCGTGGATTCGAGCAAGGCTGCAGAGTCTCAAACTTATTCATTACTGAAAAAGCGAAGCGAAATAACTATCGGCCATTCAATTATTCTTCCGACTACATCTCGCGACTACATTTCGGTGGAACCTCGATCGTTCGTGCGAGATCAGCAAACCCTACTTTTAGGTTATGGTAGTCGAACCTAGTATAGACGCTGCGGAGGAAAACGTCCCCGATGATCCAAAACGCTGGTCATAGGGCCCGGTCACTATAAACAGTTATAAAAGCAGGTAAACACGGACAAACTTACAATGAGACAAGTCCATGCCGATGATTCCAGTGGCACAATCAGGCGAACCAGACGAAATTGGCCCAAGGTTGAGTGCCGACTCATAGATCGGGAATGCCTTGCCCCCAAAGGTAAGACTCATGCGCGGGAAAGAACTGCATGGGACTATACAGTGTCAACGACACTCATGCCATATCTAATCGGATTCATACGTACACGAATACAAGTCTCCACCTTGATTCCCCGGAAGAAGTTTACCACCAAGAGCACTGAATAGCGCCGCAACGTGCGCAGAAGGACCGGCGATGAGGGTGGTACCGGTGTCGATCACGGCATCAGTATTTCTCAGAAACGTCTTGCCGTTGACCACAATGTTGTCCATATTGACTTGCCAGAAACCCTAATTGACCAGTATCAATTTATGTCGTACTTGTATCCATTGTTTGGGCACACCTCCTGCGTGACGGGGGTGAAGGTGAAGTTGCCAGTGTACAGCGCAGGATTTGATCCTCCAATATACAACTCAGACCCATGTTCAGAAAGTTTGACTGAAAATACTGCATCCTTCACATGCCCCTGATCGACGAGAGTTCCGAATAAAGAGGTAGAATTATACGCTGAGACAGATTTGAAAGCCAGTCCCATCAAACCGTCTGGAGAGAATTGAGAGAGTTGCAACTCGGAAGGATATGTAACTGCAGCACCGAAGACCTGTTTGGTCGCCTATACTCCCATCAGAAACGAGCACATCGATGAACCATACAGGACATACGGTGAAACCAGCAATCGATATGGTATCAGTATATTCTTCGCCTGTGACAACTGCTTCAGGCCCAAAATTGAGGTTAAATGTCTTGCCCAAGTCTACTGCTGTTGAGGAAGAAGCAGGGTAATAACGAGTGTGGCCGCTGCAATTCGAATGACAGTCAGAAGCTGGCAAGAAGAGGTCGCTGTCGTTGAACTAAACAAAAACGTCGTGCATGTCCAAACAACAGACACCTACGTAGAACCGGTGTCGACAAGCACTGTGATGAATATTAGGGTAGATGTTGGTGAGGAGCGCGAGGAAAATCTACCAGTGAAGGTTCTAGGAGGAGTACCAACCGAAATGCTGCCATACCAAAAGCCATTATCTTCAGCATCAATCAGCGGAGACCCGGTACCATGGTTTTGGTGTATATTGACAGCTGATGGGTGCTTCGATCCTGTGTTCCTCTCGAAACTATTCAAGCCGCGAGGGAATTTACTGAGAAAAGCAATGCTCAAGTTATTGCGACGGAGCAATGCATGAAACATACGACTCGAATGATGCAACATGAGAGGCAACAAGAGCATCAAAATTAACTGTTTCGTCACCATTCACCAACACAGGACGTCTGGTGATTGGAATGGCGTTCCCGGTCCCCCGACGAGTGGGCCAGTGAGGTGTTGCTGTGGCCAAACAGGCCAGCGTAATGATGGACGTTGCGCGCACGAAGCGCATTCTAAACGAATGAAACGTTATAAAGGAAAAACGTGGGGATCGGGCAAACTTTTACTGTTGACCCGCCCACGTTGCGTTAATATAGCGACCAGGTTACACCAGAAATCCGGTATGGATGAATGGTTCCCCCCCTACCATGTGGCCGAGAAGCTGGAGTACCTGTCTCTAGGTGGGTGGATAACTGAATTGTGCGAAAAGATTACCTTAGTGGAAAAATTAGGGCAGTTTCATGCACATATGCAGAGATAATCATGTCAGATCATGATCATCGGTTCCAATCAAGGTGGACCCAGGCGTTCAAACACTTCGACTTTGAAACCCGACCGTTTTGTAAGTAAATTGTACTACATAGATCGCGCAATCATACAGGTCACGGCGCGACAGGTGGCAAACAATCGTTTGGCCGGCCGGCCCTCAGAGAAATGGTCTAGCGACGCAAAGTCGGTTAGAATTCAGTACCACTCGGCTGTGACCCTGAATATCAATCACTACCAGTGCCTACCAAGGTTGATCCCTCGATCGGCGGCCTGTAATATCTGGTCTTATTGCTTGGCACCTACTAGCCACGTGGAGACGCCAATCACGTTCGAGTCGCACTATTCGGTGTACAATAACTTGAAGCTAATTTCATTTATCCTCTCCCATGTCAACTACTCACACACCCGATGTCGACTGAGCCCGAATGTTGAAGTTGCCAAACGCATGGCCCGCGGACCACGTGCCGCATAAATCTCAAACATCGTACTGTTTGAAGCGTTGAGTATAATGTGACTAAATATTCGACGAGCTCCTTACATTAACGCCAGACGCCTATGGGCCATTGATGTCGATTCAGTGGAGTTCAGGTCTTGAAGTTGTTCGGCTGCCATCAGACGCATCACCAACAATCTTTAGGACCCGGACCTCGGCGCGGGCGGACTCAAGCGCGACAGGTTAGTAACTAGCAACGGTGTTTCAAGTCCATTTGGTGACCGGTGCTCGGCGTTTGGGATTCTATGTGCATATGTAATCATCCTAGACTCGAGATCTTACCTCCTTTCACCTCTTGCGACGCTTGTGTATTCCCTTCACCCAAGTACCTCTACAGTCTGCTCTTGCTAGTACTACTATGAATCGACCAGGTATGGAAGCTAAGTTGTACTTACTGCATAGTTGGCCAATATTCACTGAGTCCTGTCCTTAGGAACCGAGCTAGCGGGCCCGTCGGTGAACAAGCCGAGTCACTCAGTTGAGGAACGGTGACTCCAATACATTGCAATTGATGGCACAATGCCGACCATCACGGGTAATACAGTGGGCCTTGTACTGCAGGCCATGTATTTAACCGTGCCGTAGTTCAGTTTGCGCAGCATTGTCCTCCTTCATACCCTTATCACATCTTCTTCGTCGCGATCGTTCCCTGGATTGCATCTTGTATAAGCCAGCCGGTGTATATCCTCACGGTACGATAGCAGTTTTCGCGCCCACGAATTGACCGACATACTCGTGGGCAACAGATCATGCCCCCAAGGAGAGGGTAAGAAGCTCACGCGACATATATCATCTCCTAACAAGGTTTGCACACTGCATGGTAAACATAAATCAGAAATACCAGGCCACGGACGAATATATAGGCATACAACAAGGAGTTAAAGATCAAACAGCGTACGTGGATGTTCAAGCAAGGTGAGCAAACCCGACTCGCGAGTTACCAAAATCGAATGCGGTATAGACGCTTTGGAGGAAAACATCCCCGACGACCCAAAATGCTGGTCACATGGCGAAGTTCAGTGGTTAGCAGATGCCATCGGCAATCAAGCCAGGAACTAGGGGGTGGAGACACTCACAAGCGCCTACATCCTCGCCAATCAGGCCACTGACACACTCCGACGAACCAGGCGACACTTGTCCAAGGTTGAGCGCTGAAGTAGAGATCGGGAACGAGGTGCCGCCAAAGGTAAAGCTGATGTGCGGGAAAGAACTGCACGGGACTATACGGCGTCAACGGCGCCAATAGTACCTATCGAATCCGAACTCACACGAATAAAAGCCTCGATCCGCCGATATAACCTTACCACCAATGGTGCTGTACAGCTTCGAAACTTGCGAAGGAGAACCGAAGATGAGAGTGGTGCCGGTGTCGATAATGACATCAACACTGCTTAGAATCGTCTTGCCTTCAGCACGAACATTCTCCATGTTCACCTGCCAGTAACCCTGATTGACTAATGTCAGTGAATGTCCACGCGTTCAACAGTCCGCTCACCTGCTGCGTTACAGGGGTATAAGTGAAGTTTCCAGTATACAAGGCCGAGTTCGATCCACCAATATACAACTCCGCCGCGGAAGAAGAGAGCTTGAATGAAAACACGGGATCTGTCACCTTCCCTTGATCGACGAGTGTTTGGAATACAGGATCTGCAGGATAATCGGAGATAGATTCGAAGCCCATTCCCATCAAGCCGTCTGGAGGAAAGTGAGAGATTTCGAACCCGGAAGAATATACAGAGGCAGCACCGAGAGTCTGAGTGGTCGCCTACTTGGCTGTCAGGAGTAACCACGTTAATAAGCCATACTAAACATACGGTAAAGCGAGCAATTGACACGGTATCAGTGTATTGTTCACCTGAGAGAAACGATCCATCCCCATACAGGAGGATAAATGTCTGTCCGAGGTCTGTCGAGGTCGAAGAAGAAGCAGGATTCCAGAGGGTGTGACCACGGCAAGAAGAACCACAGATAGAAGCTGGCAAAAAGAAATCGCTGTCATCGAATTAGACAACACGATCGTGTGCACCCGACAATGAATACACCTACCTAGAACCTATGTCGAAATCGACTGAAGTTGTGGATTAGCATAGACGGTGGCTAAAAGAACAAGGAAAACCTACCTGTGAAAGATTTGGCAGGTGTACCAACGGAAATGGTGCCGTACCAGAGTTCGCTCTGGTCGTCGATCAAGGCATCACCATCACCGTGACCATCCTTCCGCTTCCCAACCATAGCAGATGGGTGCTTTGACCCGGTATTCTTCTCGAAATTGTTCAAGCCGCGTTGAACTTTACTGAAAAAAGGAATGCTTGAGAGATGGCGGTAGAACAGTGCATACGACGTACGCCTTAACTGAAGCAACATGAGAGTTCAGAGCATCAAAATTAACCGTTTTGTCATCGTTCACCAACCGAGAACGTTTGGCGATCGGAATAGAATCACAGATCCCCTGACGAGCCGGCTGAGGTGCTGCGACAGCCAAAACAGCCAGTGTGGCAACAATCGATGTTACGAGAGCAGGACGCATTCCGGCTCAAACGAGCAAATGTTACCTGACTGTTCAGATGAAAATACACCGAAGACTCGATTTGCCCTTAATACAGCAAATCCATTGCGTGGAGCCCGTCATATACCGGTAAGGCCAGTAGTTTTTGGCTTATGTCGTGTGTTAGTACGGATCACGGTCAAGAATCCCTGCTCATCCCGTACCACTAGCAATAAGCCGGTCATCGCGACGGACCAGGGCCTATCCGAATGAGATAAGAAGCATCTGCACTAATATACCACGCATTCTCCGTTATATGATGGTCCAAATGGTTCCGATGGCACTAAACCCGGTCTGCGTATACCCCAGTTACCACAAGTTTTGGACGTTTGACTCAAGGGACCAAGGCAGAGGGCAACAAAATTGCTGGTGGATTGAGAGGGTGTTGGGTAAATATGGCGCCCGGGTTGCAGATTCATCGCATCTGCCTCACTAGTAACACACATGGCTCAGACTACTGTACTCAAACAGTCAGAAGAAAAGGAAGGTGACCGCAAGTTCTATACTACTACATACCTCATGTGTGTCTGGAGTCGTTCCAAGTATTACTGCATGGGTCGCATTAACCGGAAACGAAAGATTGGGCAAGCGGGGCTCCCTGAACTCGTACCACAACCATGGACGAATTTTCCCACACTACAACGTGGGCAAGGATGGGCGAAAAACCAAGACGCCCTGCGACCAGCCGCCCCACCAACTCGACCCCAAGGAAAGCTACCAACCAACCATCGTGCACCCGAACCATCCCCACACCCATTAACAGCCCGAAAACCAGTGGGACCAACCATGTGGGCCACCCTCGCCGACAAAGACACATTAGTTTCTGAGTCCCACACCCCCCGCAAAAGCGGGACGTGCGTAAAAGCATTTTCCCTCAGACCGGTCAGTTTGCGAACGACCGCCTTAGCGTATTATGTAGAACTAGCTTGTCGGTTGCTACATAATAATATTGCTTTTCAAAAAAAAAAAAAGATTGGGCAAGCCATTATGCGGCTTGCTCGAGTGCCTGCAGCTTGAGCCTCACGGCTCGCCAAAGATAGCTCTATCTAACGGGCTATGGCGGACTCCCACACGGAGTATGATACGTAGTGCTACAGGCAGATCGAGTGGTAGGAACATATCGGTGAGCCCGCGGGTGTCTGACAGTCCTGGGCCGGTAGTCTGTTTATATTTGAAGTAGAGCCTGCTAGGCCGGGCCACGGTAACGATTTCGTGGGAGCCTGAAGCTCATATGACTGCAGAATAGACAGAACAGAGACCGTCGACTGCCTGATTTCTCGAGCTGTCCAGACATGCAGGGTGTCGTCGGAGTATGAATATTTCTGACACTCAGATTTCGGAAGCTCACTCATATATTGGTACAAAAGGGCAAAATTGTAGACACAGTACGATCAGATAAAATAAAATCAATCCAGCCAATCCCGAGGCAACCCGATCAAAACACGAACATTGGCATGCGCGAGAGCGTTATCCTAAACATATGGTCCGACAAAGCGATACATTCAAGCAAGCTGAGCGAATCCAACTTGTATATTGCCGACATCAAATGTTGTGTAGACGTTTTGGAGAAACACATCCCCGATAATCCAGAACGCTGTTTCAGTAAAGAGCAGTGAGCATGATGCAAAATACAGCATAACATCACCGAGCAAGTAAAATAGAATGAATTCCGGGACACTCACATGCGGCGGTATCTTGTCCGACAATGCCGCTAACACAGTCTGTTGAGCCAGAAGACACCGTTCCAAGGTTGAGTGTGTCAGCCGAGATAGGGAACGTCGTGCCCCCAAAGGTAAGAGCGATGGTAGGGAAGGAATCACATGGGACTGCAGAGTGTCAACAACATTGATGAAGATGAAGTACTTGCTGACATACAAGTGTAATATCCCTGTCCTACCGTACTTGACGCATCGGTACCACCAAGGGCACTGTAGAGTGTTGCGACCGATGAGGGGTCACCAACGACGAGGGTAGTGCCAGTGTCGATAATGGAATTGACATTGCTCAGAATTGTCTGTCCATTTCCTTCGATACCGTCCATGTCGACTTGCCAGTAACCCTATACAATTATGGTGAGTGATGATCGAGAACACGCCCAATATGCAGCTCACCTGTTCCGTAACAGGGGCGTAGGTGAAGTCGCCAGTGTACAAGTCCGGGTTCGCACCACCAAGATATAACTCCGCTCCCGAGGATGCAAGTTTAAATGAAAAGACTCGTTCATCCGTCTGACCCTGGGCGACGAGACTCTGGAAGACAGGGGGGGCATTGTAGGTAGAGAGAGACTCAAAAGCCATCCCCATCAGGCCATCTGGAGCGAATGTTGTTGCTGCGAGGCTAGCAGAGTACTCTGAGGCGACACCGAGGGTTTGTCCTGTTGCCTGCTCAACCATTAGATATATGGTGCCAAGAACAACGTCAAGCATACCATGAGCCCCGCGACAGCAACTGTATCGGAGTACTGTTCACCCGAAACAGTAGACCCATCCCCGTACGACAGGGTGAAAGTCTTGCCTAAATCCTCCGAGGTTGAAGAATCGCTGGGATCATAGATGGTATGACCGGAACAGGATGAACCACAGTCGGGCCCCGGCAAAAAGAGATCACTGAAATACTACTTAGTAGATCCGTTGGTACAGACTACAGAAACATGCCTTGAGCCCGTATCAAAGTCCACTGCAAAAATAAAAAGCATGAGCCACATAATTTGCTAGCAGTGTAAGAAAGCTCACCAGTAAATGTGGCACCTGGAGTACCTACGGAAATAGAACCATACCACAGCTGACCAGA
The DNA here is from genome assembly GCA_038089875.1 of Fistulinella prunicolor. Classification (NCBI taxonomy): domain Eukaryota; kingdom Fungi; phylum Basidiomycota; class Agaricomycetes; order Boletales; family Boletaceae; genus Fistulinella; species Fistulinella prunicolor. The sequence continues at coordinate 27,499 of JBBPLP010000295.1, forward strand.
GTCGGAGTCAGTCAAAGGGTCAGCACCAGTCCCACGCCTCTGGATTCCCGTTGAGGCAGCAGGATGTGGGCTCCCAGTATTCTTCTCAAAATTGTTTAAACCACGAAGAATCTTACTGCAGATAGAGATATACTCGAGCTGATGTGACACAGGAAGAAATAATACGACGTACGCTTTAACTGATGCAACATACGAATTAAGTGCTTCGATGTTGACACTCTTGTCGGCATTCACAAAACCAGAGCGTTTAGTGATTGGGATGGATATCCCCCTCTTCCAGCCCACAGGATGCGGTGCTGCCGCTGCCACTGCAGCCAACGCACTAATGGAGGTTGCGAGAGAGATGCGCATATGGGATGACGGGTCTGTATAGTGCAAGGAAGGGTGAAAGCGCGTGAGTGGGGATTTAGCAAACCCCCACCTTTTATATGACTGTACGAACTTACTAGTGCCTTTCTGCCAAGGTCATACTAGAATGACTCACCCCATGCTGGCATGCGCATGTCTTCCGTTTTAATGTTTACCAAAGTCGGTGTGCCGTTAATCAGTTCGGTGTCTTGTTTGGAATGTACATATACGTAAACAGAGGATACGATTATTGTTCAATGGTCTCAGTACATACCTGCACCCTTTGCATACTGAATATCTACAGGCTGGGGAGTGTAGCGAGCACGGACAAACTCAAAGAACAACAGAGCACGGCCCGGGTTGTTGCAAATAGAAGTGGGTGGCACTGGGTCCGCCATGAGACAAGGTTCTAACGGACGGACCATTACTCCATGACTACTAGTAGCATTGGCAGATCGGGATTCGGCTAGTACTGTAGTGGCATGAGCTTCAACTTGAAGGACTCAGGAGCCGGAGGCGAGTTGGCGATCAGTGATGTCGGCTATATATTGATCTGCTGGCCCCACACACCATATATGCCATTGGCTGCTCGCCCGAATGGGCAAGAAGGATGCCACTGTGTGGCTATGATTTCTGGATGAGAGTGGAGAACGAGTGGATCGTTGTTGATGAGCGGAGGATTTGAGACTCAGCGACTCGGAGAACTAAAAGATTGAGATCGGAGGTGAAAACAAAAAGTACTTGCAGCCAGTATCCTCACGGTCAGAGACTACGACCTTCAAGTATTACTGTATTACTGCAAGACTGACTCAAATGCGGGGCAAGCAAGCATCAACATTTTGTAACCGAGTCACCTCGCTCTTCCTTGCTCCCAAAAAGGCATAGTAATTACGGGTTCGGCGCCTAAACAGTACGTATGTTGAATGTTGAAACGTAATGCTATGCGAATCGGGGACAACCCTGAGGCCTGAGGCTTGAGCGCTGAACGCCGCGTGCCAAGGGTTTCAACCAGTACGTACATAGTTTTCCCGGCGTGCCGAACCGTGCTGGTGACCGGGACCAGAAGTCTTGCAGGACGCTCTTCTCCTTCCCCGCCAAAACCGGCTGCCAGTGGAACCCCCCGAGCCTTCCCACCAGCAGAAAACTACAGCGTTTGATCCAGCTATAGGCTGATCAAGGGGGCACACTCAATGTTCGGAGGTTCACTTTAACATATGCATGTAGGTTGATATTTGTACACAAAGACCCAGTATGAACAGAGAATCGAAGCAGCCCCCA
>JBBPLP010000296.1:0-29121 GCA_038089875.1 Fistulinella prunicolor
ACAGCGGGGGACTCGGTATGCTCGAATCAGTGGGTGGATCGGTACGCGTGTATCATTTTTTTTGCGTTCCTCCGTCTCATAGGTTTCGTTTAGTTCCTCAAGAGCCAATTTGGACAGTGATTTCAATGTTGACCGATTTCCGCTTTTCTTGTGTAAAGTAAACTGCTGGTGGCATGAGCTCGAAGTAAATGAATGTACTATATAGGCGCTGTCCATAACAACTGGAATTGAGATTCAAATGATGCTTGATCACGCGGAGAAGCAACTATGTACAAGACGAAGTTCATACATGACATTGGCAAGGGTGTGTCATTGATGGAAGCTGATTGTGTCCACGAATTATTGATCAATGGATCGATGACGGACTGACCTGACCGTCCAGATAAGAAAATCGGTTGCTAGGTATGCATGTGCCCAGGACCATTCGATTGAATACAATTAAAGCAGTGCATGAGCGTGTGTGACAGCTACCTCTTTTTCGCGTCCCTCGATTTAATGGGTATCGTTTTGTTGCTCAAGATCTACCCGATATGATATAGACGCCTATGATATGATAATTTGTGCAAAGCAAATTGGTTAGGTCTCGTAGAATGACCTCCATGTCAATCTGACATTATGATTGAAAAAAATTCCACATTCAAAGTAAACTTGATAGGACACGAAATAGATCAAAGGAATGATCTATGTAGCATTTCGAAAGCGGCAGCACTACGGCCCAGCTGTCAAACCACCCACGGCACTAGGAGATCTCGTGTATGGCACGTGGCGTAGCCTTCACTGAACAAAGGTCTAAATGGGTTACAAGTTGATCAGTGGGAAGAACACGCGTGACTTGCACGTACTATTACGTGCGCTCTTACGATCGTTGTCATCTCCCATCCGCATGCATACATACCATCACAACTTCACCACCGTTTCCAAGAACATTTCCACCTTTTCTCTGTCTCCTGGTTCACTTTTATCGTGAATGTCATAGGTGTTGGCCCAGAATGCCCTCATTGAACCTGTTGAGCTGGCAGTGGTCTCGGAATAGTTCTGAAAAGTTCCTGCACTTTGACTCACGCCCCTTGAGCCTTTCCCGCAAATTTATTCCGGTGTTTTCACCGTCACACCTAGGCAGTAGGATGGATTATTGTCAGTCTCGTTCAAGTGAATCAGGTACGCGGCATGAATGCAAACAAATGTATCTTATCCATACGCTCAGGATTCTGTCGTAGACTTGGAGGGGCACGCAAGTGAAAATGCTGTCCGACATTGACTCTTGTTTGCCGTACTCTTGCTTCAGCTTGTTCGATTTGTGAGTCAGTGATATCCCATGATCTTCCCAAAGGTGCTAAGTCCCGCATTTGAACGTGAACTAGTTGCACTTGGCGCATTCGCGTTACGATTAAGTGATGAAACTAGTGGAACTTCATCTGAAGCCAGTGGGTTTGGGTATTCTGGGCTGTGTCAGAGGATGTCACCACATATGTCGCCCCAGAATGGAATATCATATCCGAATGCAGTGCACGCTAGCATTTAAGAGCCCAAAACTGAAAGGCATCGTTCGGCCACCTTGATCAATACAACCATGGTGAGTGTGACACTCGTGCCTATGTCGTGCTAGTTAATCTGTGTCTAGTCGTCGTCTTTTTTCAGTTTTGCTGAGAAAGCCCTGTCTGCAGCTTCGGGACCCTCTGAGTCCCAACCTGGGCGTGAGTCTCTGCTTCCACGTAGTCACGGTCATCTCAGCTGATCGATGGCGATGTACGACGATCAGAGACCGCCTCCACTACTGGTGGGCCCCAATACAATTCCCCTCACCACAGCCAGCAAGCGCAAAGTTGTGAGTAGCACACTTCACCTCAACGCTCACGGTCCATGACACTGCCAACGATACCCGTAGTCGATACACATCAGGTACTTTCCCACGCAGGTGATGTCAATGAAGAAGACAGAGGATATATCGCGAACGCCATTCAACACGTCCATAGCAACCCTGTATGAGCGATTTCTTATCTAATAGGAGGGTGATTTGAACGCATCTTTTACAGCAACAGCATCAACAACAGGTGAACGAGGGTGATCTATCCAAATATGCTCCCATGATTTTCAATGTACGGCAACAAACCTGGTTCCGCGACATTGACTAACCTATCGATCAGGCTCTTTCTTCTGTCACGAAGTCCGGAAGCGGCAATGTCGGCTACCTCGTAACGGGTGGTCTAGGTGGAGGTGGAGGGAACCAACTCATGGGTCTAGTTTTGAAACAAGCGGGGAGTGCCATGTCTGGGCTCAGTGGTGAAGACAAGCAAAACTTGATGAATGGCGCCGCGATGACCCTTACGAAACTTGTGGCTCAAAAACAACTTTCGACTTTTATCGGGGGATCTAACAGCGGGGGACTCGGCATGCTTGGTAACGTTGGTGAATCGGTAAGCTTGTACGATCTTTTTCTATGTCCCTCATTTCGATGCATTTCGCTTAGTTGCTCAAAAGCCGATTTGGGTGACGTGTTCCGACTCGATGAGTTCAATGTATATAGTTTCTTGCTTTTCTTGTAAAAGTGAAGCGGTAGTAAGATAAACTCAAAACAGAATGGTTATCTATTAAACCTGAACATGTATGCATGGCAAGACATGATGCGTCCATTGATAAATCCCCCTCAGTCACTGTGTGCATTAACGTAATGATCATGACGCTTTTGGAGAACAATGGGATGTTTGTCCGTATTTGTATTTCAGTTTGATCGCTACACTACCTGTGTCGTCGACTACAGACAAAGAACTTGCACTATTCCTACTCCTCATGGCGTCACTCCAGGACGACTTTTGGTCAGCTATATTCGGCGACGATGTTTATTGCAGACCCATTGGAGAAACTCATGGGTTATCGTCCCACTCAACTCACATCGCTTCTTGTTTTGCTGACCTCGAGAAAGTGAATCAAGACCTCGAGAGCAAACTGCGTGACGACTTTAACAATATTCTCAATTCTATGGACAGGCTCAGCCTCTCTCCTGCCCCCCGGCCTCCATCACCCCCTCTCAAACCCCCGACGCGCACAGCCATCATTAACTCCTCTTTTACTATCGCGGCCTACTCTTGGCTTCTCGAGAACATCGCAAACCCCTACCCATCATCCACGGTGAAAGAATCTCTAGCACAAAGGCATAACTGCCCCCTCTCCGCTGTCAATTCATGGTTCGTTAATGCGAGAAGGCGAATGGGTTGGACGACGGTGTGTCGCGATTACTTCAACAATTGTCGAGCGGATGCTTTGGATGCCGCACATCGCGCCCTTGTCAACGAAGATCCTAACCGCCCATTATCCCCCAATATTTTCCACGCCTTCATCTCCATGAAAGTTGCGGCAGGAGATCTCTATTCGTCGACCTTCACAAAGAGCGCGTTGACCAGCGATCTTGATGCGGTCGTGAGGGATATGACAGATCCAAGCTCCATATCAGCTGGTGGGCGGAAACATCGCGAGCTCAAAGAAGTGGGGGAGATGTCGGAAGTAGGGTTGCAGGACAACGCAGTGGCGGCACAACATTACTATTCTTCTCCCGATTATTCATGCTTCTCGTCGCCGGTACCCCCGCTTGACGAGTCTTTCACAGACGACAGTGAAGAAGATGAAGAAGTCTCACCTCCAATTCTAGCCGGTCGAAAGCGGCGTTTGTCGTTTTCTGAGCCAAGTCAACTTACCTCTAGGTCAAGCGCGAAGCGCATGAAATATCTGTGGTACGTTGGACCGCTCTTTTACTTTGCATATCCTGATTCACAATCCGATATAGTTCAAACGCCTCTTCCCCAGTCGAAACTTGCTTGTCGTCCCCATCGTTGAGCTCCAAGGATTCCTCAGATTCGCGTTCCCAGAGTCAGAAACCGCTGTCTAGACCGACTCCCCTAAGTTCTTCGAACATTCCCACTTCACAGAAACGATGCCCGCCTGATGCAAGCACCATTGAGATGCCAAAGCATCAGGGGTTGATTACTGGACTACACCTTTATGCGGTCCCGGACCCCTTACCACTCTCCACACCGGAATCTGACCACATCATCGACGAATGGTTTAAAAGCAATTTTGATTCTCTGTTCGCCCTCCCACCTCCGGTGGATGTCGTCGGACCCGATCTATCAGCACAGTGGGAAGTAGAACTGTATAAGGACTACCAGATACCTCAAGAGCCACAGAGGCAACCACTCAGGCCACTCGACTCTCGTGAGTGTTACTTTTTCTTGCGTTTGATTGCAGCTGAAAGCCGAAACCTTGTTAGCTGGAGATCAGGCAACTACATCGATGGATTTAATTGCGCTTGATAACTTTCTTCGATCTGTCGAAGGGGGAGGATTTGTAGTACCGCCAGAGATCATGGATCCACCTATCGTGGTTCCAGCCACTGAGTCATTCCCACAAGACCTATCGTTGTCATCGGATCCCATTGACTGGGTTGGACTGCTCAATGAGCAAACTTCCGAGCCTTCTCTTGATTTCATATTTGCGCAATCACATACCGATCTACTACATCTACCAGAGATTGACCTCTCCATTCTACAACTTCCTTAAACGCTGTCCGTGGTCGCTCGCCGTTTTACCGCTGAACCACAATTGGAATGCATTGAATGTGAGTATTGCCTTATTGCCTTGATAGATTGCGCATAACTGTCCGTAAAGCAGATTGTGTCAATTTCTGCTCATCCGACATCATATATTTTTATTTTTATACGTATTCTCATTCCCATACGCAATTGTACAAGATTTCACAATTACATCGATATGAACCTCATGACTTTGGTCGACACAATGACTGTTCGCGGGGCGCAGCGATGCTGCCCCCTTGACTAGTCAGATTATACTGTACCATGCGTGGCTAATGTTCGCATGTTTCGTGGTATATTCTGGCTTATTTGTTTGCAGACAGTATAGAGAAAACTCGGTACTTTCGAACGACTTCATAGTGTCTGAAGGCACTCCTGGGATTCCACATTGAACAGTATTCCCACTTCTATAAGGAAAATAACGACCGTGCCACTAAAAACCGCACTCGGGGTATATCTTTCATCTGCCCTTCCCTTGAAAGCAAATTGGCGCCGCATTCGTCGAGACATCCCAAGTGCTACGGCAAATAAGACTCGACCTTACCATCCCCGACTCCCTTGTGGAGGAGGGTTCTCACGGCCAGATTCACTCCAGTTTCAAGCATACGGAACCGCGGGAAGTTTTATCTATATTTGTCCATTTTATTACATAATTACATTGCTCTGTCTTCCGTTCATCCATGTAGTTGGCAGGTCACTAAAAAATAAGCTACTAGATGCAGGTGAGTTTAAGTTTCAACTTTTTTTGTTGACCTTTATCCCCACTCACCCCGTGCTTGTTCAGGTGCCCTTGTCTGAATGGCATAGGTATAGATTGTCTAGATTCCCATCGCAGCCTGTTCGATGGATTCGTTTGAAATATCTGTGTGGTTGCAGACAAGAAAGCCACTAAATGTGCTGCCGGGCCACGAAGTACCGATATCGTTATTCTTTTTTGCCTATCTAGCATGAACAGGCTGCGCCAGCAAGCTGCTCCTAGAACAAGATAGTAGTGTTTGCACCCCCCAAAATCGCGGGAAAGTGTAGTCAGCCCCATATCTATGTACCCTACCACGCCATCTCAAGCCCAACTGTGTTATCGACAACCTAACTACACCATCTTCAACCCAACGACTATTTTCAACAGTCCAAGCCGTGTCGTCAACGTCCCAGTGGCACTGTCTTGAGCCCAACCACGTCATCCTCAAGCCAACAGCAATGTCTTGAACTAGTGGGTTTGCAATCCATCCGACTCATTTTCAGCACAACTATTCAGTCCAACTGGTAAGTTTACATCCCGACTGAAGTATTTACAACTCATCCAACTCATTTACAGCCAAACTGAAACGAGGTATCCACCTCATCAACGCGACTGTCACCTAGATGGGCCTGTCGAATATACCTATGAATCGGAGCAACGCAGTTCACTGCAGGTGCACAATTCGCCTAGGATAGATTCCGTCCCAGATTCAAACGTTTGTCGTCGACGACCAATGCAACATCTAGGGCAAATTTCGTCTCACCTCTACTCACCGTCCGGGGTCGCAGCACCCCTAGAGAAATGCCCCGAGGATGTTGTCATTACCATGGCCATCCGTTCTCCCATGATGAAAGCCAAGAAGGGTGCCCTCAAAGACACACCACATGTATCTTCCCCCCTCCATGCCGGCGCCCTCATGTGTATTGACTGAGACACGTCCTCACACACAGCACCGACGAACGCATGTTAGAAATGTTCAAGGCAAGTCCGAATCTCTCTGTACATCCGCCCGGGAAGTCAGCACACACATCTCTAACCGTATCGTAGCAAACCATCATCCACTGTTCCCACATTGATCCCGGGAGTATCGGCGATATCTGCGAGGGCACCGTCCGGACGCCCAATCCTGTTTACCAAGCCCGAGACGCTGCCCTTGCCGCAGGCATCCCCGAGACCGTTCCCATCCAAGTGGTCAACCGCTTTTGTGCCAGCGGACTGATGGCGGTGACCGTGATCGCGAATCAGATCCAGTCCAGTCAAATCGAGATCGGATTGGCCATCAGGGTCGAGTCCTACAGTCAAACTGACAGCTCAACAGCTCTATCTACCATTTGACTGAACCATCTCCAGTCCAACCCCCAGTGTTTGCACAAGCGCAGGCACACGTGTGCTTGCTATTCTGCATTGCCGTGCACCCAGGGTGGACCATTGCTCAGTCATGTGTGTGGGTGTGGGGATCCTACCGAAGCGGAGCGCTACTACACCAACCTGCCGCACTAGACGCTGGAGCAGTTACTAGGTATTGGCTGACCATTGACGTCTCGCTACGATAGCCTCGGCTTCAGCTTGCAAGTTCGCGCCCTCAGCATCCGACAGCATCCAGGGTTTACCCCGGGTGTTATCTCCTGCTTGCAAGGGGTTGCTTTCATTCCTCTTTTCCGTTCCTTCGATTCATTTATAAATTATCAGGCCCTCAAATTTTGATTTAAATCACAACTCTCTAACTAGTCTTATGGCATGTTATCCCTCTCATTTTTCACACTCGTGGAATCCAATAGACTCTTGTTCCTCTAGTGACCTATTCAACTCCCCGAGTTTATTGATCCGTTGAAACTTTGTATGTACCAGTTGTGCGTGCGGAGTCGGGGACTGGCGCACGCAGCGCCGCTACGATACGGGAATATGACTCCAGTCGTCTAACGCTGCTAGGTCGGGAGTGATAGGCAGCACGAGGCATTCGCTGCTTCCAAACGCTAGGGGGCGTTCAAGTCTGACGACGTTGGGGGTGAGACAGTCACCACTTCTCCAAACACGTAAGGATGAAGAGAACTTCCTTAGGACAAGCAGGACGGTGATCAAGGTGGTTTTTGGATGGTAAGAGGACAGATTTGGTTCATGAAGCCCGTGGGGACATGCAAGATGAAGTGGAAGTGGAGGAACACTCTGAGGGTGTGGTATCACGTTTATGGTTGAGACTTCTGCCAGGATATCTTCGCGGTAACGGGGTGGTCTTGCGTTTGATGGGAGCTTCGCTGCCGTGAGGTGACACCGAGGGGGGCACCATCGTAATGGGTTTTGAGGTTGGGCTGGGACATTGGAAAGCGTGTAAACGTGGGGCACGTACGATCTGAGGGGTATACAGGGACACGCATAAAATCGGAGTGTTTCTGGATTATCAGAGACGGATGCGGTGCTCGGGTCTGTTTGACGGTAATTGCAGCTGTCGCGGCGTGTGATTGAGGACCACGAAATCCCTTGAGGCGTTCACCCCGAACGTTCAATAAAGCGAACTTCTCCACTAGATCGTCGAGGCCGATGGGGACGGAAGGAGAGAGTTTTGAACAAGGAGTGCGTCTCCATTCTGGCTTCTCGAAAGAAATCGGGCCACATTTGCAAGGAAACGGGTTGTAAGCGCACATAGGGGGATAAGACGACGGAAAGGCGTGGGGTGGCGGAGGCGAAATAAATACACATCGTGGTACATTTCGATTAGCTCGTATCTATAAACGAATAAGAATATTGATGCTATCAAGCAGAATAGACAGAACCCACCTCGTCTGCCTCCGACAACGACACTTCTGAGGGTCGAAGGGTATGAGGAACGGGTCTGACCACGTAACATTTCGCGTGCTCGTCCAAGATCTCCAAGGGTTTTGTCGTGCCTTCCAGTATTGGCTTCCTCATCCACAGTTTGGCCCCCTTTTTCGTGCGATTACGGCGATTCTGAAACTGCGTGGTCTATTAACAACAGAATCAGGAAAAAACAAATATTCTCACCCATACATGAATTTGCCTGTACTGCATATCCGACTTCTTGGCGAGAAATAATTTATCTGCGTGAGTCGGAAATGGGTTCTCTTCGAAAAAGCCTTCTAGTAGTGGCACATATTCCTATCAGGTGTCTCAGAAGAAGTAAAACTGTAATAAGAGCACTGACATGATTAAAGGAACGAGAACTCCTTTGGGTAGCAACTTTGGTGGAGACTTTCGATGCTCGTTTCAAAAGCTGTACCATTTCTTCTTTCCATTCCTCCAGGTAGCGGAGGTACACTCCCGTGAAAGTTGAGATGTCTTTCTGTGTCAGCGGATCTAGCGTCGAAACCGATACACCGGATAGCGTTGCCATTTTTTGCCATGCAACGACGAGTGTCATCTCGGTACGTCGTTTAAATTCTTCAGCTCTTTGTGTATACAGTTTGCTAGCCGCGGTAGCAATTTCACGACTAAAACCTGCCTCGAGGAGTGAAGGTAGGAGTGGACGCGGGGTGGGCAAGTTGATCATGTCGACCATGGTGGATGCTGAGTACGCTGATATGTTCCTTGATAGCCATGGTTATTCTAAACTCCGCATTGCCCAAAAATAACGGAGCTACTATCCTAAAATTCAGAGAAGGCTGGCATGGTAGCCAGCATTAGGCATTTTACTAACTCCATTGACGGATAACCAAATGTCGTTGTTTGCTGATTCGACCGCTTGAAGACCCTCCACAATATCTGGGAAGTGGTGAATTTCTCGCACTTCCAGAGACATCTCGCTGGCTTCAGTCGTTGATACGGTGTCCCAAAACCTGCCGCTATTGCTAAGCTGCTCTGTCATTGATTGGACTTTGCTGCCCAACCGTGTTGAAGACCCTGCCGAACCTACTAGCGACTTCTTACTTCCTTAATCTTGTGAACTCTCCAGGGAACGATCTCTATTTTACAGCTTCCTCAGGTCTGGACTAGTACGGTCCTTTCGTACTAGGTCCCTTAACTTTTGGAAGGGATCATGACGTCGAACTTTTGCTGCGTTATTAGTGTGCGTTTGACTTGTTGACAGAGAGGTGAGGCCATACTATGGTCACATATCTTGATTGGTATGTATATCTCGCTTGTTCTATATTACAGACTAGTATTGATGTCATGTTGTATACATTGCAAAGTGGTATTTGATCACGAGGCATCGACCCACTAGTCTTGACTGCTCAAGTGCCTTCGGTCTTGCTTTGTATACCGTCGCCATATTGTTCGTGCAAGATAACGGTCGCCCTGCACACCTTCCTGGGTGTCACTCAGACCGGCTATGACGCTATGCGACCACTCCTTGTCCATCGGTCGCCACTCGACTATCTCGCACCGCCTCGAGCACCATGCGGACGTTATCTAGTGTTTCTTCGATCACTTCGCGAGCTCGCTGACTTGCTGCTCGACACCCTTCATCGACATCCACGACCTCATTTCAGTCCTCCCAAATTCTATTGGGCGCAGCATTTGCGTGGCTGGCCTTAGCGTCACCATGTTGCTCTCGCTGTCCACGTCGGGCATAGCCGACGCCAACAGCCTCCTCGTCTGTGGCCACAGTGCCTAGACCCTCAGCCCCAGCTGTCTGCCTCGCGTCCTCAGCCGTCGTCCTCTTCGGTCCCTGCCGTCTCGATCTCTTCTTCACGGTCTCGCCAAACTTGCCAACCTCCTTCTCAGGTATCTCGACCCATCTGGTGATGCCGCAAGCCTCATCGCTAGCTCGCTGCTCAGGGGCCCATCCGCGGGCCGTGTTACTTGTCCGCTGGTACTGTCGGCCCAGCGCTTCAAGTTGTTGCGATTGGGTTTGTTGTGCCAGCAGTCTCGTTATCGACCTGCTGATCTGCTATTCCGAGTTGCTGGGTCATGGCTGGTGTGCGGCACACCTCCGTGCTCTTCGCTGTCGTCGTCGATGGTACGAAACTGGTGTAGGTAGTCTTCTTCGACCTTGGACAAGCAGCCCGTCTGCAGTTCCTAGCTTCTTTTCATCTGTTCGACTTGACTTGCTGGGGCTTTCCGAGTCTCTCGTAGTTCGGGACGCCAAACCATCCGTGTGTTACGCTGCGATACGTAAAGGTGTTATCTGACCAGAGGGCTTTGTTTAAGTCCGATGATGCCAGAATCTCATATGTAAAAGGGGTGCGCGGTTTCTACACTGATTTTATAGCCTGATATATCAGGTATTAGCTGTGCAACTATTTCAGACCCCAGAGTCCAGAGGTTACATATACATGCTTTAAGCGCTAGGTTACCAGAGCCACAGAAATAAAGCTCAGGCAAATATCTTGCGCCACACAGCGCAGTGGTCAAAAGCACCGGACTGCGAGCCCTGCTGAGCCGCCCCGAGCAAGCGGCAACCAATGTGAACGAGCGTTCGTGTCGCCAGAGATATCGGGTGTTATGCGTAAGCCTCTCGTTTAGTCTCCATATTCAACTCGAGCCGGCTGGATTATACCCGAAGAAGCAGGTGAGGTGTTCGCTATGCTGAGATCAACAGTGTAACAGCCCGTCGTGCGCTGGCTACGAAACGAGCGACGGTGAGTTAGCTACCATATCTCCCAAACAATGGAGGTGAATCGGACTGTCAAGGGTCGGGCGACATCGTGCTTCGAATGAGTAGGTGAAATCCAGAATGCCTGAAAATGCGGTAAAAGAACTGCTGTCTGAAAAAGAACTACGATCCTCGGAGTCCGCAGAGGACAAATGAGGCAAGGAAGGCGTCGTAGAGCTATCCGACGGTGTGGTATCTCGGGGAGCGTTTCGTAGTCGGCTGGGAAACCGTTGCGGTAACGGAGCAATCTTCCGCTCCTTAAGAAGCGCATTCCTGTTGGGTGGGATTGAGGGGGGTACCAATGTAACGGGTCTCGAGGTAGGACTGGGGCTGGGGAAAGCCTTCGAGTGCGAGACAGGAGCACGAGCAGATGTACGAAACTGAATAATATTCGTCGATTGGGGATATTTGCAGGCTATCAGGGACGGATGAGGTGCACGGGATGGTATCACAGTAATAGCAGCTGTTGCAGCATGGGATTGCAGCATGGGAGGTTCCTCGTAGCGTGTCTCATCTCGAACGTTGAAATTAGAAAATTTCTCAACCAAGTCGTCGATCTTGGTCGAGCGAGGAACAGAAGGTTCACTGTACGAGACGCGTCTCCACTCTGGCTTGCTGAAGCAAACAGGACCACTTTTGCAGGGAAATGGGTCATAATGGCAGGTGGGCGGATAAGCCGAGGGAAACGCGTGGGCAGGTGAAGACAAAACAAACCGATCCTTCGATATATTATTCTGTGTAGGGCGAGCCTAGCAAAATTGAAAACACTAATCTTGTAGGGCGGACAGGACAGAACCTACCTCGGTCAGTTCCTCCGATAAACTTGCTTTGGAGGATTTGGGAGCTTGAGAATTAGAGTTGACCCTCATGTGATTCCTCACGCGTTCATATAGCTTGTCCAATGATTTCGTTGGCCCCTCGTATATTGGCTTCTTTCTCAAGGCTTTCCCCTCCTTTTTGGTGCGATTACGGCGGTTTTGAAACTGGATAGGGTAAAAGTTGGTCAATAATGGATACGACAGTCAGGCGGTTAAAGCTCTCACCCATACATGAATTTGCCTGTATTGCATATTCGATTTCTTAGCAAGGAACATTTTATCCGCGTGGGTCGGGAACGGATTCTCCTTGAAAAAATGCTCCAAAAGTGGCACGTATTCCTGCGAACTATGTGAGAAGAAGTATAACAAGATGATAAGAATACTGACTTGATTAAAATTACGGGATGACCTTGGGGCTACCTTGGTTGATGCCTTTGGTGCTTGTTCGATACGTTGAATAATATCCTCTTTCCATTGCTCTAAGCGGCGCAGGTAAAGCTCGGTAAAGGTAAAAACGAGTTTCTTCATCAATACGTCTTGAGATGACGCTATAGCGACGACTGGAAGCTCCACTAGTTCGCGGCATGCTGTGACGATAGACTCCTGGATGCATCGTCTAAGCTCTTCCGCACGCCGTTGATATGCTTCACTTATTGAGACAGCAACTTCATGACTGACACCTGCCTCGAGAAGCAAAGGTAACAGTGGGCTCGGATTCGGCAAGTTGATCGAATCAACTACGATGTGGTGACCGTTGGTGATGGGAGAATGGCTAGGTCGAAGAGAAACCCCAGTCATGTCTCTCAAAGAATGTGCGATGCGCAGAACGGTCTGCAGCTCAGTAATGTATGCGTCCTTTGACTCGATGCCCATAGAGAAATATCAATGAGGAGATGAACGTAGTAGAAGAGATATACGACTTGGGTCGCTCTTTGTGTTTACATCATCAATAATTCAATGTCCGCATTGTCTTTGAGCTGGAGACGTCAGTTATGAGCGCCGTGCTCAACTCGCAAACGATTGCCATGCACGACAGCGACCAATTGTCTCAGAGGCTTCAGTTCGCCGAGAGCGACTTTCTAACTGCGTTGGAGAGTGGTACAACAGTGCTCTCTTCATATCATCGGGCATGGTCCACACTCCCAGACATCTTGCACACAGCGTCGAAGACCGAGAGCTTTGGTCACGAAACGTTATCTCTCGCCTACTCCGTCGCTTCTCGTATCGCGAACATTGCTAGTTGTTTTCTCGATATAAGACGCGGGGAAGAGTCTTATGCAGCATCGTTACAGAGCGACTGCGACATTATGTTTCATCAAATGGCCGCCCTAGATCTCAACACAAATTCGAAATCCTCACAGCCGGATAAAACAAGAAACGGCACTCCCTCCCACTCCCACTCTAGCACACCGGTTCCTAGCGCAGAGAGCTCATCTCCTCCGTTCCTTGCCTCCGCCTATCAATGGCTGGTGGATAACTTGCATAATCCGTATCCCACCGCAGAAGTCAAGGCTCAGATCGCAGCAGCTTCTTCTTGCAAGGTCTCCTCTATCAACTCTTGGTTTATCAACGCTCGTCGGCGAATCGGTTGGACGACTCTGTGTCGTGAGCACTTTTCCAATTGCAGAGCCGATATGATCGACGCAGCTTATCGCGCACTGGTGGAAGAGGATCCGCAACGCACGCTGTCTCCTGAACTTAGGCACTCCTTCGTCGCAATGAAAGTGGCAGCAGAGGCTCTCTATTCGACAATCTTTACCAAGAGCGCATTCGCTAGAGATCTGGACGCTATAGTAAAGGGTGTGATGGATAAAGATAGAGAATCTGTTGACATTGGGATATGCTGTCACAATGAGCAAGCAAAACTCACGAAGGTGCGGGGCGATTGAAAGACAGCTAAGCTCTCGCATCACTGACAAGGGGACCTTCCAGACGATTCGGGATTCATATCCCTCTCCTGATCGATCCAGCACAACATCCCCTCTACCCGCCCTTGATGATTCTCAAATGGGTGTGGGTGAAGAGGAGGAGGATGCTGCACCCCCGATTATTGCTGGCTCCAAACGCCGCAGGTCGTCCATGGAACCACCTGACCAGCCATCTTCCACTACTAGTCGACCCACCAAACGTTTACGGTATATTTTTTGGTTCTCGCCATAGCTTAACATTTAATATCTCCCGTTCATAGTGTTGCCATGACACAGACATATCTCCCTTCTCCGCCCTCAAGCACTAATGGTAATGATTCGCTATCGGACCACGGTTCGCCGGAACTTTCTACTACTGTACATTCTACACAATTTGAGACGAGTCAAGTGTTCCCACCTCACAGGCGATGCGTCTCTGACGTAGACGCGACGGTGATGTCGATTCGTCTGCATGGATCAATGGCGGCTTCCCGTCCTCAGGTCGTATCCGACCCTCTGCCCTGTTCTCACATGGGAAGCGAATATTCCATGGATGATTGGTTCAGTACCAATTTTGACACTTTGTTTACCATTCCACCGCCAGTCGACGCCACAGAACCTGATTTTTCTGTGCCATGGGAGGTGGAACTTTTCAGGGATTACAATATCCCGGGAAATCCGAAATATTCCTCGTTTGCTTGTGAGTTTATTGATCCACGTACACTACCTGGAATTGATGCGTGGAATCTTTAGCAACGCTAGATACCCAACTATCTGCACCAACTAGTCAATGTGACCTTGATAGCCTATTGCGATTCATCGGTGGCGATGCATCCGTTGCTCCCCCAGGGACTGTGCCTTCTTCCGATATAACTAGGCTTCCTAACACCGCCTCTTTTGACCCGTTGATACCTGACATCTCGCAAACTGATGTAGATTGGACGTCGCTTCTTGACGCTACCGCAACTTATCAACCCACCATTGACTCCACATTCTTCCAATACCACTCCGAATCTCGGCCTCTACCGGAGATTGATCTCTCTATGCTACAGTTGCCTCACGTTGTACATGCTGCTGATTCTGAAGGAGACTTTACATCAAAACAAGTAAAACTCCAGCGGTTACATGCCATGCAAGAGCAGGTTAGGCGGATGGAACAAGAATTACAATCAGAAGGCATCGTAATGTAAGGAAACATTTCGTCTTACCGCCAAGTAAATGTATTGACTATTCACTAAGATGAATATCCCGATACTATCCAGCATAGCTTAGTTTGCATATCATTATTCCAATATGTATTTTTCCCCCGCATCCGTACACATTATCTTCACGTTCATATACCATTTACATACTCACAAAGTTATCAATACTGCTTTCCCGCAGTTGCTTTCGACCACTTGTCTCCCACAAACCAATGATATCGAAAATATTTTATGTCAACTTCACCAGCTAGCAAGTGAGTAAAGAAATCAGTAGGGAACTAGTGTCTCTCTGATACAGGCCCATCCTCTACCCTCCATCTGCCTACTTCTCGCATCGCCTCCTCGTCGCCCATCTGAAGACGAGGCGCGTCTAACAATGCACCAAGCATCTGCCAAGGGTCCTTGCCTCCGCCGTATCGTAAAATTTCTGCTTTATACTTTTCTCCCAATTCACGATTCAGTGGTTCGGGAGAAAAAACCTTTCGCCAGACATGCGACGCGATCGCGCGATCGAACAAATAGGAGTAGTACGTTGCCCCATACCCATACAGGTGACCGAACTGGGTCTGGAACGACGTTCCTACTGCGTGAGGAATGAGGCCACGGGTGTTGTGCAAGTTCGCGAGGACAGCCGTTGAGTCGAACCCTGGCTCGAGAACGGTGGGAGAGTGATACATCTGATCTAGGACGGAGAGTAAGATGGTACCGTGCGTGTCGATGAAAGAGCACGGATCCTCGTGGTGGTTGCCAGCCTGGCTGAAGATCGAGGAGCCGTCGGCTTCGAAGAGGGAGAGGACTCTGGGCGAATTGAGAAAGTATTCCATGAGGATGGACGGCAACTCCACGAAATCGGTGGCACAGCGGGTGCCAGCAACGTTGTGGTACTCTGTTCGACCGATCATGGCTGGTACATCATCATTAACGCCACTGGCAACATATATGTGGCGAAATGACCTACAATGCATGGCATGACCCATTTCGTGAAATAGGGTCTGCACCTCGTGCCATTCTAGAAATGTGGGCCCCCGGGCAATCGTGGGACGAGTGAATTCGCACAAGAGGACGACCAAAGGAAGTTGGTACTCTCCATGGACACCGCGCAGATTGTGTCGCTTGATGGCCTCGAAACTGCGGGAGGGAGCAAGGAATTCCTTGGTACCTCCGACAGTGAGATCACCGCTTTCGTCGTCATCGTCCGTCCGTCGGGAACAACGGACCGTGTAGTGGGCTGCGCCGCATGACTTGCCGTTACGAGCGAAAAGGTCAGCATATATCCATCCAATGATGCCAGAATCCTCGTCTACGACTTCTAGTTTGTGAACATCAGAATGCCAGACCTCTCCAGAGGCTACTTCAGCCGGCCGCAACGATATCCCATAAAGATGCTTGAAGAGCCGTGACAAACCCATGAAAACGCGTCCGAGAGAGAGGGGGGGCAGTGGCACGGGAGGTTCCGGTGGTTCTGGCGGGCAATAAAAAGATCTATCCCAAGCTTGTATGATAGGAAGTGTCTGAGTGTTAAGGTGTGATTGTTTCCGCAACCTGAGTGTATGCAAAGCAGTGTGAGCGTGAACCGCTGTTCGATCCAAAGATGTATCCAAAAATTGTCGGACGTTCTCTAGAGTTGATTGATCCATGTCAGAAAATGCGACAAAGTGTCGGGGACAAAAACTCACCCGGTGTTTTCGCCATCTTGTCATTGAGAGTCATAGCCGAATAGCTATCCCATCCAACAAGTTGGGCAAGCTCGGCGCGTGCATGCAATAGTCGCTCCAAGCATTCTACTTGTCGTTGACTACTGGTATGGGCAGCCATATAAAGTTTTTGTCGCGGAAATTCGTTGGGGGCAGATGTCATGATCATGTATGCTTGATGCGAACCAGGGTATACAAGAAGACTCTTTTTAGTAGACCATGCTTGACGACGGAGCCTTGCACCCATTCCTTCGTCTTTAAGACCATCTAATTCCGATGGCTCGATGGTGGCTGGGGGACGTGGGGCCGACGCCTGGGTGACGAACTCGTGGCCGAGGGTGAGGATTTCGGAAGACAGGGAAACAAAGCGCTCTCTCTGTTCGGGAGGCAATTTAATGGCGGATTTCTCAAAGTCCCTCCAGAAAATCAAGGCTGTCTGAAGAGCCTCCTGGCTGAGAGACTGAACGACCTCAGGATCATGAAGAACCGTGCGTAGAATCTACGACGGTGTTAGCAACCACCGGTGAGAGAAGTCAACGACTCGCCTCATAGAGCCCGACGTGTGTGTTGAGCACATTCATGTACTCGCAGAGTTTCTCGTAGCTGTCGTTGGCGCAGTGGACCCATTCGGGGTCGGGGTGCGCATTTCGGAGAAGTTCTGCAAGGTCGATAACACCACATAATAGGTCGCTGAGCCTGTCTAGGTTCTTGACCACCTTGAAAAGCTCGCACCGAGATTGGTTAGCGCGTAAAATACGCTCCGTCAACAGCTGTGCGCGCACGAGGGTAGACTGGGCCAAGGCATTGAAGGCTGCAGGGGTGGTCAACTCCGGATGCTGAAATATGCCTGAGACGGAGAGCGGCCGGGATTGCGCGCCATTCTGGGGTCGATCGAAGAGAGAGACGAGTTCTGCATCGTCCGAAGAGGCAGGGATGGTCGCGAGGGTGGTTGCTCGACGGTGGGGACACTGAGGAGGACCAGGGAAGGTGCGGGTTGGATGGAAAACGTTGCGCAAAACATTCTTCGTCGCTCGCGCAAGCTTCATGACGGTGTAGAGTACGAACAGGTTGCCGACTACACTCGACCAATTAGGAAAATCAGGTCACAGTGCCACAAATGCTTGTAGATCATCGTCAGCCAGCACTATATTCGCTGTTTGTCTGATCTGCTAGTACAATACATAATTGCTGACAATAAATGCGATGAGTAGACTATACTGCTTCAACCAAAAATGCTAGTGTGAGTGGTATGAAATGTAAACGCCATCTGACACAAACGCAATCCTGAAATTCTGAGACAGCCATCAATCACCCCCAGAGAGCAGCACCTGCTCCGTGAACGATGACAGTGGTCCATTCACATGTCCATCCACATCCATCCTATCATTAGCTTCCGGCCCCAGACGTGGCCAGCCGCTACTAATGTTGTCGTGTCCGTTCCCATTCGTAGTCGTTAAAATTTGGCTCCCGAGTATGGATGATCGGGTGGGTCCGGCGATGGGCTCGACCGCGTAGTACCAAAACTTGCTTTTCTTCTTCCCGTTTACTTGCTCCATAGGGACCTCGTTGGGTTTTATAGCCGTTGCACCCTCATTTTTACCCCTTTGCTCAATTTCTCCGAGTCCTACCTCGGTGCCAGGCAACCCAACCGAACCAGAACTTGTCGTGCTCTCCTCCGTCCGCGCACGTTTGGGTGGGCGGTCCACCTGCATGTCTTCCAGTGCCCCTAAGCGATTCGACCGTCTTTCCCCCCGCCATTTCTGCACTGAAAATTCAGGCGAGTCTTGTCTACCTCTCGTGACTCTGGTGGATCTCCGTTGTGGGGCTATGCCTGCTCGATGTCTACCCCGCGTCTCCGGACGGAAATTAAGGAAATCGTTATGATCAAAAGCGTCATCGTCATCATTCTCATCCTCAAACTTGTATTCATCAGTGTCATCCTTGCAAACCGAGATTAAATCAGCAACGAGGTTGACATGAACCTAGAGCAAATGACCTACTTCACCGCTCTCGACGTCATTATATACGTAGTCTGGACGCCGTGTCTGGCGTCGTGTCCGCGTCTCCCTGATCTCAGCTTGAGCCATGAGGATATGCTTTTGCTCAATCTTTCGGCGGACCCTTTGGACACGCTGCATAGTCAAATTAGCAATCGGGTCATACGTCCCTTCCTGTCACTCTCTTTTACCTACGGAGCGGAAAGGAGGGGTGACTCACCGTCAGTTCAGCACTTATAACATCAACCCGACTTTCAAGTGCTTGGATCAGTGCCAAGTGAGCCTGCTCTATCTTACTCTTCTTATTACCATGGGGAGCAGCTGCCTTGAGCGATGCAATGATTGCCAGATATTCCTCACGCGTGGAGGAAATGGTCTGGAATGTCGCCGTGATTTTCCAAGGGTTAGTCGACACATATATCCGCGGTGAATCTAAGATAGATCGGAACAGGAGTCAGCGGGAATCCATGAAAGACGGCTAATGCCGGATATCAGGGGACAAAAAATGCGGCTTCACACCAAATACACGCAAATAGGATGTGGGGCGAGGACAACGAAATGAAAGACACAC
Source organism: Fistulinella prunicolor (assembly GCA_038089875.1). Classification (NCBI taxonomy): domain Eukaryota; kingdom Fungi; phylum Basidiomycota; class Agaricomycetes; order Boletales; family Boletaceae; genus Fistulinella; species Fistulinella prunicolor. The sequence goes on from JBBPLP010000296.1 coordinate 19,060, forward strand.
GGACCATCCGCAACCCAGTACCGTTTTCTGGAGTTGTCTTGCCCCAGCGGAAGAAGCTGCAGCTTGTCTTGACTCTTGGCATCGGACGCATCTGGTGGAGCATTCACGGGGTCTCTTTTCTTATGCTTATGCTGCGTCACGCCCCACGCGCGATCGACAATGTTCTTTACCTCTATCGAATGCGCAAGCTGCACGTCCACGAGTAACCGCAAAATTTTGAGCTGTTCCGACCCAATGTTACGCGTTCAGGGGGTATTTGGCATGATTACGGAACAAACCCACTTTCAGGCCCCAGTCAGCCGCAAAGAAACCACCTTCCAAGCCAGCAAACGGGTCCACGTTCGCTCCGCGTTCGTCATCCCAAAAAACGGTCCTCTCCGAGGTCTTGAAAGTATCCGCAAGGACGCTGGAAAGAGTTGACGATATTTGATCCACACTAGCAGGACCCCGAAATGTTCTTTGTGGTTTGCACGAGTCGTAGAAGTAATGCATACCTTAAATTACGCGTTTGTGGACGCAGGTTTAGTATAAACTGTTGTAGTATCTTGGAAAGTATTGAGTCGGCCTCTGGCATCAAGAGGGCATTTTCGAAACTGCCATCGGGTGAATTCGAGAGTTGTGGCAAGGGGGCGTGATACACATTCAAGTGAATGGACACTCACTCCATCGGGGTCTCTAACCCTTCCACCTTGGTGCGCAGATTGGTGAACTTGCAGATGAAGGCGTATACGTAGAGTGACTCCCATCTATCAGCAGGATGGTGAGCATCGGAAGACGGGCAAATGTGTCCTTTCTTCTCAGTCTGCTGTGTGGCAGACATGATGCGGTTGAGTGGAAGGTGAAGGAAAAGGGTCAAGAAAGGTCGCGGACTTATGAATCGTGCCTCCGTAACTACTTATATCAATCAAAAGCCAGCACAACAAATATTTCACAATACGTGACCCCTGGAGCTTTCCGAACATCTTACATTCCTTGTGCAGTACATGCGCGGGTACACCAATGGAAGGATATAACTCATAGATACCGCCACAGCTTGGACAAAAGAGCACTGCGGAACCATGCTTCCCAGGGGAGGCGCTCGACGCGATTTACGCGGGTTTTATCCTGGGCCAACCTGTAGAAGTCCCGTGAGAGCCTGCACGGACCACAAGTTTGACAAACGGACCTTTGGAATATCGTGGTGCTCGCTAAGCGATTCCAACTTAGCATTGAACTCATTGACGCGGTCTTTGTGTGTCTTGTGTGCTATCTTGGCCACTTTTCCCATAAGCTGCAACTGTGATAAGCGAATAAGGAAAGAAAATCGGTCTGAAGCTCACTCTGCGGCGTTGTGCTTCCTCAAAACGTCTCTCGGCATCTGTTTTCCTCTCGTTCCCGTTGGAAGGCGATGGGGATGCACGGTTACTTCCGGAAGCAGAACCTGGAGTAGAGCCGATGCTTTCGCTCAACAAGAGCTCCTTGACTCGTTCGCGATCCCGTTCCTTTGTGTCGTCGAGTTTCGATTTCGACTTTGATTTCTTCTTCCTGATAAGTTGAGACATTACTGGCAGATACGAATAACGAAAGAAACATACTTCTTGACAATGCCTCCGTCCGCGACACCGCCCTTGAGCTTGAGCGAACCTCCGGGACGGAAGTCGTAGTCGGCCATGGGGATGATGACGGAGTGGAGGTAGAGAGGGTCAGCTGACGTAACTCAACCCTTGCGCTCTTTCAAACAAACACATACAAACAAGTCATTTGGGTCGTAGAACGAGCAAAGAGAACTTGCAAGGGGAGCATCAAGCACAACTGATTTCCATGACCCACTCGCTACTCTAATGGCCATTCTATCAACACCGTTCCAATATCTTACTTCAGTACCACCAGTCACGCGTGGCTTTGTAGCCGCAACCATCGCAACCACCTCCCTCTACCTCTGGATTTGGTGGAACACAGGAACCGTCTACATACCATGGCTAACCCTCGTCCCTGGTTCCAGTCTCTTTTATCCGTGGACCTTTGCCAGTTCTGCCCTGGTTGAGGTTAGCGTCGTCGAGGTATGTCGGTGTTGTCGACCTCCGCTTTTTATACGCATTTATGCGTCGCAGCTATTCGTGACAATGGCCGTCATACCAGCCTCGTTACGCTACTTCGAACGATTATGGGGTACAGTGGAAACGTTGAAGTTCATTGTTGTCTGTGTCACAGCGCCAAATATCATCGCCTTTGTCTTCAATTGGATCGAATTCGTCGCTACTAGAAACGCGGACCTGTTCTTGTGAGAGATCATTTTCATTTGGTTGACTGTGCTCTTAGTCTCGTCAGGTATGGCATGCAGTACCACGGTCAAATGGCACTCTTTACCGGCGTACTGGTTGCATTCACCCAACTCATACCAGAGCACCAAGTGCAGGTCCTCGGTTTTTTCAAAGTGCGCGTCAAGGTAAGGATAATTCTTTGTGTCCTGTACGCTTGTTAATCTATATATATGCAGACTTTACCAATGGCGTATCTGACTTTCTCCACTGTCATGACAATCATTGGTTTCCAATGTCCGTACATCATCATCCAGTTTGGCTGGTTCGTCTCGTGGATATATCTGCGATTCTATAAGCGCAACACAGACGTAGGAAATGGAACTAGTACTTATGGAGATAGGAGCGAAACGTTTGCCCTCACGAGCTGGTTCCCGCCTTTCCTGCAGTGAGTCTCAATGTCACTCCAAAATTGTCGTATAATGACATATCACTTTTAGCCCCGTCTTATTGCCACTTGGGGATGCCGTCCACAAAACGGCAACACGTCTGCATTTGATTCCAATGTCTTTACCTCACGATATCGAGTCCGGGTACAACCAACTTCCTGGTGGCGCTCGAGCAGAGGCTGAGCGGCGACGGTACGCGCGCTGACTGTCAAGAAATAGTGACGTGTCTAATCTCAATCTCAGTGCACTCGCTCTGAAAGCGCTCGATCAGCGGTTAGCCAATTCGGCTACCAACTCGCCCGTCCAAAATGGACCCTCAACTTCGCAATCGTCGCATGCGTCGCTCGCAACTCCGGCGCCGCCTCCAGCCGACCGAAAATCCAGTCCAGTCGAAGCAGATGTCGTAGACGCGGCAAACAACGAAACTGAGGGAAGATAGTGTATACTTTCCGAGAGCGTTGTGAAATATTTCCCCGTAGGATTACTTTCATACATACATCAGTTACACGGTACCATTCCATGTATCGAAATTCAAGTATTACATAATCAGGTGTCTTAAACGACACTGTACGGACGTGTCATTTTGAACATTACATGGCTCGGCGACCATCATCTGCGTCAGTGGCTTCCTTGGTCTCGTCCAGAGCACCGTTGGAATCCTTACGGTCACCAGGCATAGCGTCTGTCCCCGTTCCACCTGCAAGTAGATTATCCACAGCTATTTCACAACCTGGTGGTCTCACTTCCAACAAATCGCAGAACGATGCTGCAGACATTGAACCAGATGAGCTCTTCGCAAAACGCACCATAGCCGAGGTCAAAGCGAGGCAAGCCCAGCTGAGGTGCAGCGTGTCTTACTCACTCTGGATCCATTGACTAAGTTCGCGATTAGGGCTGATGCCGAAGCAAAGCAAGAAGACCTTCGTATCATGGTTGGGTGCGTGGAGGCGTTTATAACGTGCCCCTTCTTTGACGGTACTTGGAAAGCGCAGGGAACGATACCGTGATCTACTTCAAGCGTCATCCTCAATCATATCCATCGCAACGTCTGCGAAGCGCGTACAAGAAGCATTAGAAGAAGCCACAACTATGATTCGGTCCCAAAGAGTGCCTAGCATCCACAATCATATCTCACAAAGTGGAAAAAACGGTGAGCTCGCGCGATCTACTTCGCTTGTGTGTCTTAACCACCTTAGCATTTAGATTCACACTTGCAGATGTTACAAGTGCTTTCTGCGCATATTAAATTACTTTTGGATGCGCCAGAGCATTTATGGCGGTTGATTGAACGCGAAAAATACTTTCAAGCTGCTTGGTTGTTCCTTCTCGCGCGCGTCGTTCATCGAGCTTTAATTCGTGATGACGCCCAGGACGATGAAAGCTGGACGCAACACGGAATTGATGTGCTGGTCAGCCACTAACACAAGCCAGTGGACACATCTTGACAACGTTTGCCACAGGAACAATTCCCCTTAATTCAGCGACAATGGGAGGCCGTGTCTCATTTCCGTACTCAAATCATTCACAGGGCAACGTTGTCACTAAGGTTATATGAGAAAACATGCGAGGTTTGTCTACTTTCTCGCTGTTTCTGCGGATTATAACGCCCTTTGTCTCAGGAAACTTGTGCTACCCTTCTAACGCTTCATATCTTGGACTCTAGACCACTTTCGGAGACTTTGACAATTTACCTTTCTCAACGGACACGGACTCTAAATGCTCTATTTACCAAAGGCCTCGATATTCCCGAGCAGCTCGACAATGGCTTGTCGGTGAATGGTGGTCCACCCGGAGCTCGAAATTTTTCTGAAAGGGACACGAGGCTTCCTGGACACATCACCGCGATTGCCGTCAAGAATTTAACTAAAACAACTTTGGAGGCAATCTCACGGACAATTTACACCGCTCGCGCAGTCTTTGGAACGTCTGCTTCGGCAGGCTCTTTGGCTATAGCCGTACTAGGCAGCATACAGTCTGAACCTTCGTCTGCCCCGTCTGCCACCCTTCCTGCAGAGGTAGTCTTGAATACCCGAGCAGTTTTGAACTCGCTTCCCACGTCAACATATGTTTCTCTCCTGCCCGCGAATATTCAAGCATATCGACCTTTTGTTGACCTGTCATCTGCTTCGTCTTCACTTCCCCAGGAAATATTACGTGTCAAACTGGATAGTTGGTTTCATCAATCCACAACAAACCTCCGTGGCTCGTTCGATAAATGGCTTGCGTCGCTCGATGTAGTGAGTGCTGTCTGGAAGGTTCGATCATCTGTACGGAACTGGGTGGTACTCTCTGGCCTCGAGATACCTGAAATAACCAGCCTCACCGAGCTCCTCGACGAAGTCTTCGGTATGCGGATCACTGGCATTTGGAAGGCGGTACTAGTACGTGCGGAGAAAGAGTTCCTGCAAACAATTGGGCCCCTGAAATCTGGCGAGGAGGGTGCGGAAACCATCCGGAACTTGTAGACCTCTCAATACTCACATACCCCAGACACGTTTTCACCCTTGTGCAGCTTGTACCGTTCCCCGCTGGTTATTCAGCCTCAACCCGGAACTGGATCATCATTCGGCCCTAGCTTTGACACGTATAAGGTGGCGTTGACGCAGCGGCTTGAGGGAAGGGCACCACGGTTGCACAAAACCCTTCGAATTCTGGAAGATGCTGCTGTTTCGTTGCAGAAGGATCTATCCAGAATGTTTGCAGACGGTGAAAATAGCCAGTAAGTTGCGATGATTATGATTCTATTATAATTCTTATGTTTTGTCTGCTACAGGAAATTGGTTGTTGACCTTATTGGGTCGTACCGTCCAGAAGCGCGAGCATTTTGTGTCAGGATCGCATCTGCACTGAAGATCTCTTCTGAGGAGCTCATGGCTTGTCCTGGTGAGCTAGATGTCTTATGGTGTGCCTAACTCTAAATACTCCAAAGACGCCAGTGCGAGGATGAGCAAACTCATTTTCCATGCTCATATAACGAAAGAACTGTCTACTTCATCTTTCGTTTTTAACATCGGGTGCGATCAGTCTGTAGCAACCAGTGAGTTGCTGATTTAGGTCTGATCTGTCAAGTGTTAACGCCGTGTTCTTGAGGCTTCCGGGAGGACATGAACGCGCTGTTTGAGCGAATCATGTCCTGTTGGGAGGCGTATATCGTTTCCAAGCTGGCGTCGTACTATGTCCCAAATGCAACGATATGGCCTGCACGCCCAGGTATGCAGCTGTTCGGTATTGGATCCCCTTGTGTACTAATTATAGCCAAGGATTCACGTGTACAGACCCATCTCCGCCGATGATGGAATGTCTATACTTGCTCTCGTCTTCTATACACAACCTGGGCATGAGTCATCACCAGTCATATCTGGTGACCATCCCCAAAAGAATGATTGCCAAGTTTTCAGCCGCATTAGCCCGGAGCATCGATGATGAAGCCTCTCTGCACACGCCTCAGGTTCTGTACGACCTTTCATTTCTCCGCCACATTGCCTATAAGTGGAAGAATGCAGAAATGACAGCGTTGGAGCGCACAATCGACCGATTACGATCGCACGCACGTCCATTTCATCTTGGCTTGTGTGGGACAGTCTGCTAAAGTCTTACTGTCGTTTCAGATGCCTGATTCGTCCGAACATGACCCGGACCGGAGTGTGTTGGAATGCCTCTCGAGGACGCAAATGCTTATCTCGGCTCTGCTGCCACCTGTGCTGGAGGCGTCTGAAGTCAGTCCCATGGAGCACGGCAATAAAATGGGAGGGATACTGACATACGGCGTGCCTGTTGTGGAATCTCATTTTGTTCCTGCCGTCGAGCTTGCACCGCCATCATCGCGGTTTCCTCTTTTGCTCATTGATGCTCGATGATCTATGAGTCGGAGCGAACATCATGTACGGCGCATGTTCGGTGGTCGTGTCTTGTGTGTTGCCTCGCGCTATCCCTCATTTATCTAAAACCTGAAACATCGAATGCACATTATTTGCAGTTCAATATTCCTATTCTGAGACCGCCTGACAGTCTGTTTATTTCCGGCCAATGTGGCTGCTACTATAGATGTCGGTGAATCCGTGTGGCGTTCCGGTGAGGAGACGATGGGTTATATATCCTATCACGGCGATCCTCGCTACACACGAATCAAAGCGCCCCCCTACGTCTTTGTGCGGGCCCATCCGGAACTTGTCCTATGCTCTTCATGACACCTGACACGCACCACACTGCAACACAGGTTCCCTTCCCCCCACAACTTCACAGTCCTCAGCCTCCTGCTGATACCTTCGGTACCACGACCCTCTGCCGTTCGTGAACTACAATGACAGGTGCCCCTCCAGCCATTTCAGGTGTCTGACGATGAACTTACCCAATTTGAAGTAGGAAACCTGTATTATCCGCCCGATCTTCAGCATTTGACCTCCGTGTATCTTGCTCTGCTCATCAGCGGGGGACAGATTGGTCTCCCAATCGTAACGTTGACTGCTTCGATGTGCAGGAAGGTGACCTGGCATCCGACTATCATCAACTTTTGTCTCACCTGGACTTTCTACTCTATCATCTATTGTCTGCAGTAAGCGACGGTCCACTTTTGGATGCGACACCACTCATCGCTGGAACAGTCTATATGCTGGGGCTGGTAAAGACAGAATGTGTATGGTGCAGGCCACCATGATCGATGGAGCGGCCCCAATGTATGTTACCTATCCTTGACGACTGTGGCCACATTGTAAGCTTGGGACACCGTTATCAGGGCAGTTATCGCTGGACTAGCCATCGTTCTTCACGTGAGTGTTTAGTCAAGCGACCTTGCGGGTCACTGATGCTCGCCTTGCAGGCATGGACGACGTTGCAGTGTATCGTCCTCGGCCGCGTTCTTCGGGTGCTGTATTTGATTCTGGTATAATGGCCGTTCCTGAGGAGAACATCTCATTCTGATGCCTCGTGCCAGCTGCTCGGCATGCCATATGTCGTTTTTGTCATCTTTTCGGTAGGCGCTGGGATGGTGAGTGGTTAGCTTGCAATTTTGGATTGGTCTGATTAAACTTAAATCTTGATCCAAGTTTGTTATATCACAGCCGCAGTCAGTGAGTTCAAACGGGCTATATTGCATCGTTCAACTCGGTCGCCCGTAAGTTGGCCCACGCACCATGTGGTTCCGTGCTGACCACTATTACGTGTAGGTCTGTCGTCGTCCCGTCCTTCTGCGCCGCAGTGATGGTCATAATCCTCACTTTGGAAGGTATGTTCCTGTGGTAATACATTCGTCGGTTCTCTTCAACATTCACGTCAGCCGTCATAACGATCCAATACTACCGTCAATGGAAGATTATCAAGGCGTCCTTTCCGCTCGTCACTCGTACACCCTCGCGGTCATTTTGCTTTCGGCTTGGTCTTTTCTGCCTTTACTCATGCGTCACTCTCACGTAAGTCCGCCTCAGATGTTCTCAGGTTTGCCTCTTACAAACTGAGTCTAGCTCTGCGATACTTTTCTTGAGCGATGTACAAACAGAGGTGACATATATGCTCCCAGCTGCTCGTAATGTCCGTTCATTACCACCTCATCCGCGTTCCTCACCCCGATTCCAGTTCCACTTGGCGCGCTGATCGTCTTCGGCTTGCGAGAGGTACGTTATCTTATTGGTAGGATGCTGTTCATATTCTCAGTCCCACGATGCAGGGGGTCATATCTTCATGGACAACCGTTTTGCGCGGGCGAAAGCACTCGAGTTCTTCACTCGAATTGGAGGTGCCAAGTGCCAGAGCCGCGTCATATTCCGATCCCATGTTGATATCAGCCGAACTGCTTGAAGAAACACCAAGAGAACCAGTATGAAAAGTTCATTGATATACCATTCTTTAAGGCTTGCAAGACCAAGCACGCATGATTTGTTGTACTCAATGGCTTACTACACGCAGACAAGCGACGTTGCGCCGCACGCAAGTGCAGAAATAGGCAATAGCGGTCATTATTGATGTAGCGAGGGAGGTACAAAGGATCGGAGGCTCGAGGTAGGAGGCACGAGACAAGGTGCATACACGACAGACTATGCACCACCACTGTTGAACTGTGTCAGCACGATATTTGACGATTATTGATGGAATACTCACACAAGGATGTTGTTTCTGAGATATATTTCAGACCATGGCGACGCACGAGGGAAGTGTGATACTTACATTGGGATGTGGACGAGTTTGACAAAGTAGCCAATGAATCCCATGACCGCGAAACCAATTGCGACCGCTCTGCAAATCTGGATGAACTCTGCAAAAAGAATAGACAAGAATGATTGATTCGAAGGAAGAGGCTGGACCAAGTACCTTTTTGCGAAGGCTTCGTACAGCGAGTCAAGAACTATAAGGACAGTGAGCGACCGTGTTTTACAAGTCTAAGAGGGCATGACAGACCTGGTTTCCATCCCTGATGAATTGTTGGGGAACGTCCATGAACTCCTTGAGTTTTTCAGACATGGTGACGGTAATGTTTTGAGGTGCAAAACGTCGAGTGATGCCAACGTGTTCAATATCATCTTCCCACGAACTCTTTCCAAGGTGCGCAGGTCGTCAAGCGCTGCAAGGTACTGTCTCTGTTGAACTCATAGCTGCGCGCATTATCCGCTAAAGCTGTCAGAGAACTGCAGGACGCGTAGACGACCTTTTGGGGTGCATGAATGTCCTTTAGCCGCGCTTCTTCTCAATTGGAACGGATTGCAATCTCCGTTCACCGCTCAGTCGCTCGGCGGACAACCAAGCAATGGACTGTGATCACTCCAGACATCAGAAGATGGTTGACCATGACGCATATAAGGTCGACGGACCGTTCCGCTACTCCCATCCATCTTTCTGGTTCCCCCACGTCACGAACTACATCGAACAAGTTGACCGCGATCCACTCCCACATCAACCAGGTGCTCAGCTCTCTGCCCGAGGGCCCTCCTGACAAACCTGCATTCTCGGCGGATGAAACTCTGCACATTCTTAGCTCTCTTGCCGCCTCCGGGAGACAACAAGACTTGGCCTTGATGGAAAATATACTCAGTCAGCTGACGCCTTTATGCGGTCTTCGCGTCGACGCGGACGTTCACAACCATATTCTGCAAGGGTTAATAAAGAATGGTAACGTCCAGACCCTCCTCAACTGGCTTGGCCAAATGCACGAAAAGCCAGGGAACGTCCGACCTTTTCTCGAACATTGGCACACATTCTTCAACTACTGCGCGGACACTGGTCAACCCAAAATCATGCGACATGCCATGTCGAAGATGGCTCATTCGGGACGTAAACCCAACAACGATACCTTTCGGATATTCTTCAGGGCGTTGTTCAATTCGGGTGCTGCCATCAGCGAATTCTACAGTGCGTTCGATAGAATAGAAAACTATTCTTTCCGCTACGAC